>CM060705.1:150210478-150512978 GCA_030686995.1 Artemisia argyi
TATATATATATATATATATATATATATATATATATATATATATATTATTTTGTTTGTTTGACTTGGTTTTAAGGCTAAACACAGTAAGAAGGTCGACTGACTCCTCAACCTACAAAGCAACCGATCATCCTTATTGTGGCACAAAAGTCGCTCTTGGTCGTCGGTTGTGAATTTGGGTGAAATGGTCGTGCCTGCAACCGATTGTGTATATGTTTTGTGCGTGTTATTTAATTAAAAAAAATAATATTTGTGAGGTATTATTTTTTTTAGTGTGGGTTGTCTTACTGCAGCAAAAAGTCGCATGTAGGTCGCCGGAAAGAGAAAGCTGATGTGCCGGGTAAAATGAAGGCCACTGGTAGTCCGTACTGTGATTAGCCTAAAATACGAGAAAAACCGAATATGTACCATTTTCCTGGTCACGAGTACTAGAACTGTTACCGGTACACAATTTTATGCTCGGAAAAAAATACAATACCACCAATTCAGTACTAAATCGGTACCGAGCTCATTCCTAACCTAAATAATATGCAATAATTTAATGTTATTTAAGTTTCTTAACAAGTGCATAATACTTTTCTATTACTCAAGTATCATTATTTGTATAAGTTATTATAGTCCATCCAGCGAGTAAAAGTTGTTCACGTTATTGAATTCAATTTTCAAGACACAAGCATACATGCATTACACATTGCATATCTATCAAAGATTTGTGATGTAAAACTTATTGTTATTTTATTTTAGAAAAACTTATTGTTATTTTATTTTAGAACAGAACAAAAAAGGCAATACGATATTGTGCTATTAAAAACCTTGATTTCAGACATTCAGACCCGCAAATCTTTACGTACTAGATCCAATTGCTGACATCTAAAATATTATTAAATTCTATAACATATCAGTTATTTTAAAAAGTTGCAAATCTTTTTTAAAATATAGGGATTTTCTAATGGGAGGTGATTTGTACACCATTTTTTTTGCCATCAACAACTAAATAATGTATAGCGGTGTTGTATTGTATGCTTCACTGGTGTGATTTAGTGGTGTATAGCAAAAAATAAATGATGCACAAATCATTTCCCTTTTCGAATATGTGCCACCATGACACTTGTTTAAAAGCATTTAAAGAACATAAAATAGAATTATTTACAAATAAAACAAAGTTAATCATGATAATTAGAATAGAATTAGGAAATTATTAATGTTATCTAACATTTAAACATGGTAATTTAAATTTATTAATTATGTTTAACAATTGACATGGTGACACAAGTTAAAAAAAGCCTAAAATACATATATAATCTAAATGATAAAAAGATGAAAAATACTAGTAACCTTCACAATTATTTAAAAAATAATAAAAAAAATCCCAAAGTTACCAAAATAAACTCATTTCATACCCAATTTACCAAAATAAACCTATTCCATTACTCTTACCAAAATGAACCATGAGGTCCATTAAAATATGTGACACCTCAATGAACCACCAATTAAAATGCACAACATTTAAGAGGCGTTTGGTATAGAGAGTTGGGTTGAAAAGATTGGTTTCAAAGTAAAAATATATATATATATATATATATATATATATATATATATATATATATATATATATATATATGTTCATTTTGTATCCTTGGATTTTATAATGAGAGCTCACACCCTTGTGAGAGGAGTTGCAAAAAACCCAACAAGAAGCCCAGGTTTAATATTATTCACTTACATTGTTTTTGTCTTTTGTGATTTTATTCTCTTTCAACTATTTTCTTTTTAAGGGAAGTGCATGCAGTAATCAACCACGTCAATCTATACACGGCACCTTCCCAAGAAGTACCTACATGGTAAAATGACGAACATCACATTGTCAGAACATCTTCACAGCCAAGAATACCTTAAGCATTTAGAGTTCAGGGGGCATTGAGGGCACTAGAGGGTGTCAAGGAAAGGAGCCGCAAATCATTAAGGTCAGGCCATGCCACGTCAGTCCACATGGAACAACTCGCAAAGCTGGATGGTTGGCTAGTTCTCAGGTAAACACATCCCAACCTACTTACCCTTTTCTGCATTACCTTGTACGTAACAATTAGTCTAAAGCAATACCTAGTAGTAACCCTGAGTATTCAGAGTTTAGGGGGACGTTGAGGGCACTAGAGGGTGTCAAGGAAAGCAGCCGCAAATTGTCCAAGTCAAGCCATGCCACGTCAGTCCACCTAGAACAACTTGCAAATCAGGATGGTGGGCAAGTTCTCAGGTAAACGCATCCCAACCTACTTACCATTTTCCGCATTCCCTTGTAACATAATAATCATGCTAAAGCAGTACCTAGTAGTAACCTTGAGTATAACATAATTATAAGCCTGACTCACAAAGACACACTAACAACATTCCCTAGCCCTTCCCCTGGAAGTAGCATACACCCTACTCCACATTCGACTCAAACTTCAATTACAAATACACACCTAGTTAGACCTTACGCTAGGGTACTTATAAAGGGTAGGATAAAGCATTTTCCTAGTCTACCTAAACCTGGAAACTATGAAACAAAAACTCTCAGGGCTAACCCCAACACACGGATGAACAAACCCCATCACCTTAATAGACCGTCCAGCGTAAACAAATCCAACTAAATGAAACAAGAAACCCTCAGGGAACAAGTAGTAAGTGTCTGTACGATCCAATCATGGCACTCAAGCCTAAAAAAGGGCAACGAGGTTACGGAAGACTGGCAGCGTTTATACTCTTTACGAGGCAAGGCATTGTAAAGAGTCATCTTGGCTTCAATATGTTTTCTGAACTTTTACTTTGCATCATCTTTTAACTCCAAAAATGGTTTTACAACTTCTAACTTTGTTTGCGGATCTACCATCATAAAAACAAAATCATCATTTACAATCGCCTCCCACAAGTCAAGATCCTTTGACTTAACATAAGTCTCAGATCGGGTTTTCCAAAATAAAAAATCCTCGGGTTCAAGAAAAGGTGTTCTTTGCATAGAACATCCCTTTCCATAGTTCTCTTATGTCATGGATCTATACTAAACTTTATCAAAAGTAGTGAAGGATTTTAAAATTTTTGAAAAAGAAGTTTTCACTTTAAAACACCTTTGTAAAAGGCTTTTAACGCTAGAAAACTTGAGTATCCTACTCTGATTCCAACGTAGAACTGTAGAAGGGGTTCAACTTAATTAAAGTTTAATAACTTTAAGTCTCAAAGAGTTAAAGTTGTTAAACTTCACTCCACCGATACACTCTTTGAGACTTAAAGTTGTTTAACTTTAATTAAGTTGGAGAGAGAGAGAGATAGAGAGAAAGAGACCAAGATTTATACTGGTTCGGGATGGGAGGTTTAGACCATCCGTACGCCCAGTTGCTAATCTACAACACCTATATTATTCACTAGTATAATCCTTATTGTGGATTACAAACCATTACAACTTCACTTCACCGATATGCACAAAGATCGATGCTCACAAAGAAGAGCTACTCTCCAATGGTATTCCGCCCTTGAAACCACTCACAAGAATCTAGCAATTCAACTTTCCACCTAGACCACTAAGACCACAAAGAACTTCCTCTAAGGAAGTATCAAACCCCAACTAGACCTTCACTTGATCTAGGCTTGAACACCAATGTACAAGACTTTATACACCCTTGCTTATCCACAACTGGATAAGACTTTATAAATGATTAAGAATTTGAAGTGTTTTAACCTAACCTAACCTAGAGACTCAGTCTTAATAGAAAGTGTATAAGAAGAAGACTGATGTGTCGTTATGTGTAGGTAATATTTGTATTCAAGTTTTACTATTTATTTTATGCCGACTTTACCAATAACAAACAATAACGGGCAGTTACCGGGTTGATGGTAAGTTAGTTGGCAAGTAGGGTGTCGATTACTAAGAGTGGATTTCTAATATACTAATTCTAAAGGTATTCTGCTCTACTAAATTAACCTAAACTAACGCAAAAGGGTTTTTAGCCTGAGAGACTAGCACGACGTTTAGATTTAATAAAACTATAAATGAGATAGATAACACACACAAGTAGAAACACATATTATAAAGAATAGGTCAAGCAGATAGTAAGGAGAATGTATTAACCAAATTAATCATATAAGATGCTAGATTTGTCTACGTGTTATAATGATGATACTCACTTTGTTGGTTGTTTTCTTATGTAAGCTAGGTGGTACTTATTCCTAAACTCTCGGTTCTAAACAGATTAATCCTGTCAAAATTAACTGAAACCCGCATAAAGTCCAACTTCTTGATTATAATTTATCCATTGTACGATATCACTACCAAGGTGAACCACAAGTGCTTTATTATAAATTCATGCCCTAACCTTATACCTAGTAGCCTAATGGTCATAGCACTCTTGATCTAGTCATAAAGCTAAGTAATACGTGACTCTCCCGAAATAATGATAATCATCTAGTTTATGCTATCCCAAATTAAGGACTATCAATGAATCAGTTGAATGAGAGATCTAACATATGCATAAATGTGTATGAGGTGATAAACATAATCGACATGCAATAAATGAGTAAGCAATCCAAATCAACAAATCAAAACATCAAATAATCGTAACTTGGCTAATACCTATTGGTATTAGCCCATAATTTCAGTAATCGTACACAGTATCATACTCAGAACAATTAAAGTATAAATCATAGAGGAAAAATAAGCTAACCGAATGATTATAGCATAATATAACAATTACAAAAGTTCTCCTATGGAATTATAGCTCTTGCAGGACCTTCTTGGTCTTCTTTAGTCTTTTAGTTTCGCACTTGGTGGTTTCTCCTCTCCTTATAACCAAATTTTAGGTTTTGTAATTATAGTCTTTGAATACGGTCGATACTGTATTTTGGATTACCCAATATGACGTATCTAGGTAACTTCGCATGGGATATAAGATTAATATATTCTAAAATATTCGTACACCGCCTTCCTGATATTGCGTATTATAAAGATGAATACGGCGTATCATGTCTTATTTATCTTGGATATCTGGTGAAGCATTTGTGATGGATACGACATATATTCATAATGGAATACGGCGTATCTGAGCTAAAACAAGTTCGTTCTTCTTGTTGACCAAAGTTTGATATACTACGTATCCAATATTTGGATACGGTTTATTCTTCAAAGTCAGGCAATGGTCTTGATAATCGTCCAAATCTTGGTATATCGTGTATCCGCTTAGAATGATACAGCGTATTCTTGTCTGTTTAGTTGACTTTCTCGAACTTGATCCATTTTGATTCAAAACACATCCATTATTGCTAACTTTCACCAATTGCTTGATAATAACTTAGATTGAAATATTTAAGCAATTAAGTACCAAATCTTATATAAAATTATATAAAACAAGCAATATACATAGGATAAATGAAGATATAAGTATAACCTTATTTGATGTCATCAAATATCCCTCCACTTGAACTTTACTTGTATTCAAGTAAACTTTAAAAAAAAAACTTATGAAAATGTATCATAAACATTTGTCTATGATTTTTTAATGTAAGCATTCATTCACTTAATCTCAAGTGCATAACCAAACACCTCACGAAATAGCAAATTGAAATCATTCAAATTACTCAACTAATCTATATGATAACATTTAAGTAATTCGCTCAATAGCTCAGTCGTGACGAGTATTCTATCATAAGCTTGGCAAGGATACGCTTCTCCCCCACTAAAGCTAAGGAGACAAGTCTAAAAGGGTAAATTGGGTTAATATGATAAGGCTTAAAGGTTTATCATTCTTTTCAATCTTTATCGATAATATTATTCTAGAAAAGGCGACGAAACCACGAATACATGATTGTAATGACGACCACGATATCCGTGACTGCTTGATTCCCTAACTCGAATAAGCTAAAGATAGGACTAAGTAATCTTCACCAATAATATTACATAAAAAAGAGCGACAAAATCAGGAATAAATAATCGTAACTATGACTACGATACTCGAGATTGCTCAAATTCTTAATCTCAATAAATCAAAGGTTTGGATAAGGAATGATATAAGGTAGGGATTCGGCATGGAAAACATGTATAATTGGTGTAATATAAAATTACAAATAGATAGATTAAGTCTAAACAATAAACAAAAGTTTGGTTAATTATTTCCTGACCATCCCTTCAAAAAGACACAAATCATAGACTAACTCACGCTTTAACACAGAAACTCACGCTTTAATAGGTAGACAAAAATTAGACTCAATGATGTCTTAATCATCATTCCATAAAATCAAAACTTAGTTGGCGTCCCATAACGGCCAACTCCCTTGCAATCCATAATATAGTACAACAAATAGTGGTGATATCTCCACTAATACAATAATTTACATCGTTCGTTTATAATACGTACCAACGAATAATTGATTAGATCAAAATATAGAATCAGTTAAGTTTAGACAAACTCTCTCTCTCTCTCTCTCTCTCTCTCTCTCTCTCTCTCTCTCTCTCTCTCTCGTTTATTATTTAATTTTTTATTTTATCTTTTTTTTAATTATTTTTTATTTTTAAACAAATAAAAAACATAAAGAAACAACTAATGGTGAAAATTTTCACCACTTCACCATCATAATAAATCTAGATGATTTTTCCATACACTTCAAAAATTCAAATATAAAAATAATAGTGATAGTAGTAAACACACGAAAATAAAAAGTAACTATTATCACATTCTCATTGCAATGCGCAATTCTTGACCTAACCAAAGTTAAAAAACACACACGAACACAAGAAATACACACTTTACAAAAGCAACTAACCATGGACTTTAATCTATAGGGTAGGCTAAGGTACATAGGTGTGATGAAACAAATTTATATTGTTGTAAGAAACGAAAAGAATGGCTCTGAGGGCTTTTCTAGGGGTATCATACACTAAAAATGAGAGTAACAAATGGGTTTTATACATGGGTTAACTAACTAGTGTAGTTAGTTAATATCACATAATATGTAAACGACATAGGCTATTTGGGTGTAATCCTAGAAATTTACCTAATTAGACAAGTCACTCCAATTATATCAATAATACACATTATGGTGGTATCGAATAGTATACCAAGCCAAGTTCTAAAGTTTACTATAAGTTACCAGCACACTCATATTTTGTGTAATTTGGGCAAAATAGTGGAAATGGAATAGGCTTTATTCTCACAATCTGGAAATAAGGGTTATGTGTGCGGGTTATGCAACTATTGATTTCATAAAAACATTCTAAAAAAATTGAATTTAAACATATATTAGGCATATTTTTGAAAAATTAAAGACAAATAGTGTTCTAATTCTCCATCCCCCCACTTAAGATATACAATGTCCTCGTTGTGTAAATTTAAAATTAAATACATGAAATATAAAGAATTAGAAGGTGAACTCCCTAGAATTTACTCGGTATAATCCTCCAAAAATTAGAATGCGAGCATATCAAATATGGAAGTTTGCCAACACCATCAATTGTCCAAACCTGTCAAAATATAGAGACCAAAGAAAAAGAAACTCGAGAACATCTAATTAATACAAAAAATTACAGAAAAAGTGTCAATACCATGTTGTAGAACCATAGAGGGGGTGAATATGGTGTTTTCGGTTTCTTCAAAGTTTGAAGACTTCAAGCCTCAAATATCACCAAGTGGTTTACAAAAACAAACACAACCACAAGCACAACCAAAGTATATAAAGCAAGTAAAGAACACCACGATATATATTGGTTCAAGATGGGGGGTTTATACCATCTGTATGTCCAGTTGCGAATCCAAAACACATATACTATTCACTAAGTGTAATCCTTTCGATGGACTACAAACCATTACAACTTCAGTCCACCGATATACACTCCAATCAGTGCTCACTAAGAAGAGCTACTCCCTAGCGGTATTCTACCCTCAGAATTCACCCAAAAGAATCTCGCGATTCGACTTTCCACAAAGACTACAATGACTTTCCACTAGAAGTATCAAATCCCAACCAGATCTTCAATGATTTAGGCTTGGTCACTTTGACATAAGACTTCCTTTACAACTAAATTGAATGAATGAAAGTTTGACTGTTTAATCAAGCCCTAACATAACCTAGAGACTTGATTCTAGTAGAAAGGATATAGATAAGAAGACCTTCGACACAATCATAAGAGTAGATTAGGCTCTTGTAATTCTTTCATTGCAAGGACATGTGTTCTTTCAAAGATATTATGTGATAGCTTAAGAACGCAAGAGAGAATTAGAGGATTGAGATAAGAGAAATTAGAGAGAAAGAAATAATGGCAAGGGGTGAGGAATAGAAGAGCCAAGGTGGGGTATTTATAGGCCAAAACCCAAGATGTGAAAAATTTTAACGAGCCCTATGCACTGCTGGCGTGTCAGAGAGCCAGCGACACGCTAGAAACCTGAAAGAATTTTTCTTCAGGTTTTGGCATTTAACTACCCGTCCTTGTTAAACCCACAATTATACTTCACACTTTGACCTTAACATTATTCATCCTCAAGGTCAACTAACTCAAATAGCTATTTGGTGAAAAATCGTTTTGTGAAGTGTTTAAGTGAAAACCAATTATCAAAGAGAGACAACAGGGATAATTATATATGGGTAGTTTGAGTATTCCTTACATGGCATAGAAAAGATAGAAAGAATATGCCATGAAATATTCCTTTGCCTGGAAAGGAAGTGTGGGCGTTGAGATAAGATAGAGATAGGGAAGTTTTGAATTTGAAATTTAAATGTTGTATGAGAGGGAAGTGAGAGATTGAGGTTGGGTTAGAAAGAAACTGAGGTTAGGTTAGAATGGTTGCCATGGTTAAGAGAGAAGAGAATATGCCAAGAATATGTTTTGCTTGGAGAAGAGGGTGAGACGAATGGTTGAAATAAACTGGGGTGAGTTGCCTTGATGTGATAGAAGGGTGCCTAATCTTGGATTTCAAATTTTGAATTTGAATTGTGAGAGAGGAGAAGAGCTAAGGTTGAGTTGGCATGGATGTGGTGGGGAGCCTAAGAAGAGATTCAAATTTTAATTCCCCATGTGATGAAATGAGTTGGCAAGTGTATGTGGGAAGGAAGAGGGTTGTGAGGAAGGTTTACTTGTTTCTGAAATGAATGGTAGGATGAATAATATGATGAAGTGGTGAAAACTTGGTAAATGTAGAGAAGAGAATGCTTGGAAGATTTGGTGTGGGAATGTAGTTGACAAGAAGTACATGCAAGTACAAGGAATGTAAGGGAATATTAAGAGAATGTTAGGGATAAGATTTGGAATTATTTTGAAATAGTTGGAGGATTTGTTTTGTGTGGAGATTAATAAAAGGATTGATTAAGGCTTAATCATTTTTTCATTAAGAAAGAAAATAATTGGCAAAGATGATTATGGGTTATGTGTTGGATGAGAAAATCACAGGTTACTTATAATCTCAAGTAACTCAACATCGAGTATTCATAATCTCATAATACATGAATTTCCACGACTCGACGTAATCAATAATCATGTTGATGTAAACAAGCTAAGTGTTTTGCATCATTGTGAAGCATATTCCATAACGGGAATGTAGGACCTTAGATATATCAACTTTAACACAAATATGAGCACTAGAAGAAGGAAAGATGGTGACTTGTAAGGATGTATGTGGCGTTAACTTGTATGAAATAGAGATAAGAGATGAAGAGAACTTTTATTAAAAACACACACAATACACACACAAGCACACACCTCAAATGACTCATTTGAGGTGTTTATATAGTAAGAGATGTAACACCCTAATGGGCTTGGATGGGCTTGGTCATGGATTGGACTTTTACATTAAGTATGGACTAGTTGTAATACATAACTTATAACCTATTAGATTAGTCCAAACCATAAGCCCATTGACTATTCTATTGTAATCTACGACACATTACAAAGTTACATGTATGAGAATGACCATCACTTCTAAATACATATTTTTTAATGCTAACAATCTCCCCCTAAGGGGTGGTCATTCGAATGATGCTCCACGTGATTTAATCTTCTTTATTCTTTGTTGTTGTCCATTGTGTGTCGTAGTAGAATAGTCTTTAGTTTTTGTTCCTTCATGCTTAGTGATCTTTGATGACTAACTTTTCATCATTCGTTGTCTGCCTTTTGTCACTTCTGCGTCTGTGGTGGTTGTCTGCCATTCCAACATGCTCATACATCTTCAGTCTTTGTGATTCATGCATTTGTAGTTCCCGTTCTTTCACACAGATCTTTGTCACTTTACTTCTGTAGATTCTTTCACATTGCGTAGAATCTTTCTTTGAACCTTTCTTTGCTTTGATCTTTGCGAGAACTTTCCTTTGACTTCGAGATGCATGTATGAGCATGTGGAATCTGTCGCCATGGAGATGAAGTGTTCCTGCATATAAACAGTTAGCAATAAAACAACCGGTACTTACAGATAAGAATTAGAGATCGTCAACAGCATAGTGTGAAGACTCCTTCTAACCCTTACCAAGGCCGTTCCCATGTCAGATACTCTCTCGAGAGCTTACGAGACCTACTTAGTAGCTCAATGACTGGGTGAGTCGCTGGGGATCACTCCACGACTGTAGACCATTTAAAACCACCGTGAACACTAAGCGTAACCCATAAGGAATTACCGAAGTGACCTGCTGTCAGGGCTGCTTGATGTTGACCCTGGCAGGAGTTTCCATTCAATCATTGAGAAACACTTGTGTGAATTCTCTCATAAATGTTCTGGCAGATTGCTAAGATCTGCGTAGGACTCTTGAGTTTACATCTGGCGTCCTTAATGTTGAACAACCAGTGTAGAAATATCATGTGTTCCTATGAGATCTTTTGATGAATCTCGGGGCTCTAGACTCGATAAGTGCACATTTGGTTTCCTATGCGGAGATTAGGGAGAGGTCTCCTGCTTCAATATCAACCATCTCTAAGAGACAGATCGATAGATTATGCCGGTTCCCCGTGAGAATGAAACAAGCTCTTTTAAGAGAACTTGAGTGGTTAAGAAGGTTTAGTGCAGTGCGTCACTGGGTCTATGACGTCTTTGTCTTCAATACCGGTGTCACCTTAGTAACAACCAGTAGCATATGAATTGTACCCGGTGTCTGCCCTAAGGTTGAACATTTGGAGGGCTATTTCTTTTCACCATTTTCATTTGCTTTTCTTTTTAATTCTTCAACCCCTTCTTTCTCCTTTCTCATTTTCTCCTTTTTTCAATCATACCTAAGGACTTCTAATTCTAATCTATTGGAATTGTCCTTGGGTAGATCCCTCCGGCTCTGGCGGATCATAGGACGGTTTAACCTAACCTTAGTCACCTTATAACTCCATGACTATCCTATAATTGATCACGTGCCATAAAACCTTTTTGTGAAAAATCTCTCAAAGTGTTTATGATAATAAAACACATTGTTGTTGCCACTTTGAGAGTTTTGTAATTTTACTTGAAGGACTCCCCCTTCACATGTGCTCATGAATTTTTTAAGAAATTTGCACATGCGTGAGGAGTTTGCACTTTTTGAATTGATCCACTTTCAGTGAACATGACCGATTCGAGACACACTTACATCACTAGTTAGACTAGCTTGAAATTATTACCCGTCCTGGTCAAGTCCAAAGAAAGTTTCTCGATATGGTACATTCTACTCAGACAAGTCCTATTCGAGACACGCTTACATCACTAGTTAGACTAGCTTGAAATTATTACCCGTCCAGGACAAGTCTTTTCGATTACTGACATTTTAAGCTTCGTCAATTCATTGGTACATTCTGAGTCGAGCTCTTTTGATATTCCGTCACAAACTTTAAACATCTTTGATCACATTTTAATCATGTCTTCTCCCCCTCAAAAATAGCATATCGTGATATTTTTGATATCAACTGATTAAGAAAAAGCTTTTTGGAGAGATAGACAGATTTCATTTTGCATGAATTCGGAACATTTTTGTTTTTGTACTCCCCCTTAATGATAGCACATTTGAAAATTAATTAAGGGTTTAGAGGGAGTTTTCTTGAGCACTAATTTTGAGAGATTTTGAGAAATCTTTTGAACAATCTTGAAAAAGTGCTCAAGAATTTTGTTTTGAAAACGAGTTTATGCTTGAAATCTTTTTCGTTTGTTTAGACTCGAACTTTTTGAAAAAGAGTTCGTCATTGAACGTACGAGTCCTTGATTTGAAAATAATCAGAAGTCATCGTTTAAGTACGGGTTTCGTACTGAAGTATACGAAAGCCATAGTGAAGAAACTTTTTGAGAAACGACATGTTTTAGAAAAACATTTTAAAGAACTCCCGCTCAAGCATCTGTACATATCCGTATCATTGTTGAATGACATTTCTAGAAACGTACAGAATATTGATTTATACGAGAGACATGTCGTAAGGAGAATATTTTTGGTTTTTTTTTTTTTTGATTTTATATTTTTTTTGTATTTTTTTGAAAATTTTATATTTTTGTATTTTGTTTTTGTTGGTTTTTCAAATTTTGTATTTTGTTTTTTCAAAAATATTTACAGCGAAGCGATTTTGAAAACATTTTTCAAGAAGATTCGAGAAGACGTTCTAGCTCCTCAGGAGTTAGGCTTCGCATGCCAATTCGTCGAACTAAATAGTCAAACCTTTCTTTAGGAAGGGCTTTTGTAAATAGATCGGCGAGTTGGTAATCAGTCTTAACGAAAAATAATTCAACAGTACCCTCTTCCACGTGTTCTTTGATGAAATGGTAGCGGACTTTGATATGCTTCGTCTTAGAGTGATGTACGGGATTGCACGAGATGGCTATGGCACTTTTTGACTCACAATACATAGGTATTCTGTCAAAAGTAAAGCCATAATCTGTGAGCTGTGTTCTCATCCAAAGAACTTGGGCACAACACGCAGATAGAGACACATAGTCGGCTTCGGCGGTTGATAGCGCAGTACAATCCTGTTTCTTTGACGACCAGCTTACTAGCTTTTCACCCAAAAATTGTGCTCCACCTGATGTACTCTTTGCTGTAACTTGATCACCGGCATGGTCTGCATCTGAAAATGCTGTTAGATTAAACTCCGAATCCTTCGGATACCAAAGTCCCATGTTAATGGTGCTTCGTAGGTACCGAAAGATCCGTTTAACCTCTTTGAGGTGAAGTTCGGTAGGCTTTGCCTGAAACCGTGCTAATAAACAAACAGCAAATTGAATATCGGGTCGGCTAGCAGTTAGGTACATGAAAGAACCGATCATGCTCCGATATTTCTTCGGATCGATGGGTTTCCCAAACAAATCAGCACCTATTTTTGGTGAAGTGACCATTGGTGTACCAACAGAATCACAGTTTTCCATTCCATGTTTTTTCAAAATCTCTATTGTATATTTAGCTTGATTGATAAAAATACCACGAGGGGATTGATGTATTTGTAAACCAAGAAAGAATTTTAGTTCCCCCATCATGGACATTTCAAATTTGCTTTTCATGAGATTTTCAAAATGTTTTGAATGGTTAGGATTGGTTGATCCAAAAATTATGTCGTCCACGTAAATTTGGACGATCAAAATGTCATCTTTGAATTTTTTGATAAACAAGGTGTCATCAACCGTTCCTTTTATGAAATTGTTTTTGAGCAAGAAAGATGAAAGTTCGTCATACCACGCTCTTGGAGCTTGTTTTAAACCATAAATGGCTTTCTTAAGCTTGTAGACGTAGTCTGGATGATCTCTGTCGATGAATCCCTCTGGTTGACTCACATACACTTCTTCTTTCAGAGTTCCATTCAAGAAAGCTGTCTTAATGTCCATCTGATAGACTGTGATGTTTTTGTGAGCTGCATAGGCTAAGAAAATCCGGACTGCTTCAAGTCTAGCTACAGGCGCGAATGATTCTCCGAAATCTATCCCTTCTTCTTGTGGATATCCTTTAGCCACGAGACGAGCTTTGTTGCGAATTACAGTCATTTCCTCATCCAGTTTGTTCTTCCACAACCACTTGAGATCAAGAACATGTTTATCAAGTGGTCGTTCAACAAGTTCCCAACTATCATGTAACAGGTATTGAAGAAATTCCTCCTACATCGCTTCAATCCATGGGTTTTCTGCCATTGCTTCCCAAATGTTCTTTGGTACTTTGGTGCTTATTGAGCAGATGTAAATGCACAATTCAAGATCGGTGGCAAGTTGTCTCCTTGTCTGAACTGGCTTTGAAGGTTCACCAATAATATGTTCTATTGGATGGTCTTTTGTCTATTGAAACGTAGAAGGGTACCTTGGGTGTAACGAATGTGTGTTAGATGGTTCTTGTAACCTTGAAGAAGATTCAGCAGAGTCTGTTGCAAACGGGTTTTCAAATACTTCTTCTTCTTCTAACGCAACATCGTTTGAATTATTTGTAGGTTCTGCTTGAAAATTTGTATTTTGGTTTTGCTCATCAACTCTTGGTAGATTAGTTTCAATAACTGGAGTTGCTTGAGTAGATGTAGATGATGTGGAGGTAGTTGGTGCTTCAACTTCGATTGTTGTAGATGCATCATGTGATGGTGGTGGTGGTTGATGGTTTTGAGCGGGTGCAGCGGAATATTGTGGAGATGCATTTGTCGAAGTTCCACCATAGTATTCATCAAACATTAACTCGAAGAAATTTTCCAATTCTTGTTCTGAAGGTTTATCCGTGTTTGTTGACTGAGCTCCTTGAGGCACGAGTCCTGAACTGATGTGTCCAGAAGTCTGCTGGTTTGGTGCGGGTCCTAATCCGTTTTGATTAGAAGCCATTGGATTAAGCGCAGGTTCTAGAGCGTATCTCTCAGAAGCCATTTGTGAAATCTCGTCAAACTTCACATTCATCGTCTCCATTATCTTTTTCGTTCTTCTATTATACACCCTGAATGCCCTCGAGTTTTCTGAATATCCAATGAAGATTCCAATATCACCCTTAGCTTTTAACTTCCCTAGATCTTCTCTGTCATTCGTCGGATAGCACAAAGCGCCAAACACGTGAAGGTAAGAGATGTCAGGTTTACGGTTGTTCACTAGCTCATATGGGGTTTTATTGAATCTCGGATGGACTAGGGATCGGTTTTGAGTAAAGCAAGCAGCGGCTACAGCATCAGCCCATAAGAATAGTGGTGCACTAGAAAAAATCAGCATTGTGCGAGCAGCTTCCACAAGAGTTCGGTTTCTTCTTTCAACTACCCCATTCTGCTGTGGAGTTCTAACAACTAATGTTTGATGTGTAATTCCAACATCTTCGAGGTAAGTTCTTAACTCCTGATTTGTGAATTCTGTGCCATTATCTGTTCTTATAATCCTTACTGGAGCTTGAAGTAGAACTTGAATACGCTTCAGAAAGGTGATGATGATGCCTGGTGCTTTGTCTTTTGATCTCAAAAACTTTACCCAAGTATATCTTGAATAATCATCAACAATAACAAGAATATACTTCTTCCCATTAATGCTTTCAACTCTCATTGGGCCACATAAGTCCATGTGCAACATATGTAACCTTGCTTCCGAACTAGGTACGGTTTTGGGTTTATATGATGCTCTTTTGCTTTTTCCCTGTTCGCATGATGGACATAGGTGTTCCTTGGTGTATTTGAACTTAGGGAGTCCGGTGACGATGTTGTCTTTGGCTAACTTGTTGATGGTGTCGAAATTGAGATGAGATAAACGTCTATGCCACAGCCAGGACTTAGTTTCGGTTGCCCTTGTCATAAGACAAATTGGTGATGTAGAAGCCATTTGGTTGATGTCGATGGCATACAAGTTTGTACCACGATTACCAGTTAAGAGATCATCACCAACCAAATTTCTTATAAAAACCGTGTTTCTCCTGAATGCTACTTCTAAATCTGCATCACAAAACTGCCCAACTGAAAACAAGTTGTGTCCCAACCCTTCGACATAGTAAACTCGAGTGATCAAAAAATTCCCAAACTGAAGATCTCCAAAACCCAGGATAGCTGCTACATGATCATTTCCAAAGCGTACAGTTCCCATGAATTTCCATATGAAATTGATCAGCAGCTTTAAGTTCCCGGTCATGTGCTTGGAGCAATCCGAGTCGACGATCCAAAGACATATTTCGATAACCTGCCAAGAACAGAAGAGTTTGTATTTGGAAACCGTGTTGAATTGGGTTCCATGGGGTTAGGAGTAAAAGCAGAATCACACTCATGGACAGTTGCTACTTGTTTAGCTTGAGTTATTTCTAATTTGCCGTCCTTAAGAGTGAACTCTCTACCCGTTGGTATCCACATACAAAGCTTAAGGTAGTTCCTAGGCATTCAACTACTAGTGGTAGACCTAAAGCGTGCAACTAATCTTTCTATAGATCTTGATCTGGCACTAGTTCCCTTTGGAACATACTTCTGTTTAGGCATAACATTCACCTTCTTAGAAACACATTCATCATGAACATCATTAATTAAACATTTCTTGCATATTAAACAAACAGAGTCATTACATGCATTAGAAACAGTACTTGTGACATTACATTCAGATGAAACATGTCTCTTATTACAAAGCGATAAATTCCTAGGGTGTTCTTCTACTTCTTCAGCTTTATTCTTGCAACTACTCTTAGAAACAGGCGAGACTCTATTGTTCCTTGTATTGCTCCTAGGCTTTAGTCTGCTGCTCCTAGAGGTGCTTTCTAAACCTATAGAAGGTAAGGCACACGCGTTAGGATTTATATTGTTGTCCTTTTTAGGATCACTAGACTCTTTAGAATTATCCTTTTTGCACGCATTTGTCTTAGAAGTGGAGGCAGACGCATTAGTGGGACTAATCCTAAAAAGGCCCGGTGCTATCACTTTTGGTGTTTTGACAACCGCTTTTCCTTTATCAACAATTTTTTCATTATCACTTTTCATGGGCAAGGGTGTTGGAGTGACTGGTTTTGTCAAATCCTTTTTCTCATCGACTTTTGGAGCAAACCGTGAAATTGACATTTTTGGTTTTTGAACCGTGTTTGAAACATTTGGTTTCTCCGAAGTCAATGGTTTTGCAAACTTAGTTTCCTCACCCTTTCCTTCTTGACTTTCAAGCTGAGCCCTCAAAAGATCATTTTGCTCTTTCATATTCTTTAAGGCACGCTCATACGACAATTTGTCATACTTGCATTCTTCCTTTTTTCGATCAAGTTGTTTAAAATATGACACATTTTCTTTTTCAAGCTTTATAAGAGCATTTTCATATTTTGAAACAATTTCGGAGGTCTCAGCTCTCAGTCTTTCATCGTCTTGAACAGAATATGTTTGTAAAATGATGGACATAATGTCAGTGGTCATAACAGCTTCGAAGAGAGAATCATTTAGGTTTTCCAAAACATTCATGTTTTCACGAGTTTCGTTAGTTTCGTTTACCAGGGATTTGTGGTCCTTGACAAAGTCGGCCGTTTCTTTTAAGAAAGCACGTTCAAAATGAATTACCCTCGCACTGATGTTATTTAGTGGGATAGTAATTTCGTTTTCAAAAACTTTTTTCTGCTCAATATGAAAACTGGAATGCCAGTTGTTAATATCGATTGTAGTTTTAGAAGCAACAATATTTTGAAGTTCTTGAATTCTCTTTTTAACGTCATCCAAAATTTCTCTAGCCTCACTTGTATTAAAAGTGTTGTTAGAAGAAATTTGTTCCATTTTTGAAAGAGATTTGGAAACAATTACTTTCTTAGAAAACATTTTTGAGAATGGTCGTTTTATGGAAAACACAGATGGTTCTTTTTGTGGAACAAAAGTAATTCCCGAAAGTTTGTTCAATTTGTTGTAATCAATGGGTTTCAAATCCTTTTGTTTCATTTTAGTAATGCTCTCTTCGACATGTTCAATCGTTTGCACAGAATCCCGAACGACGGGAGGATCATGTTTGGTGTAAATCATATTACCATTATACAAAACATTTTGTTCTTGCTGAGCTTTCTTGAGATTACTGGGGGTGTTGTTACCGAGAGCCACTTTATGTTTCGTATGGTAAACCGGATTAGTTTGATTTGAAATCATTTTCATTGTTTGACTTGACTGACCCGACTTAACCACCAATTCTTCTAAATGAGCAATCATGTGTTCTGACTCTACGATTTCGGCCAAAAGTTTGTCTTCTTTCTTTGCAAAGTCCTTTTTCAACTCGTCCCTTTCTTTTTCAAGATTGGTATAAGCTGATTTTTGTTTAGAAAGTTGGTTTTGTAAATCAAAAATTTCCGCGTTTAAAGCTTTTATCTTCTTGAAAGAATTAACATCAAGTGTATCAAACTTGAGTTGCAATTGTTTTTCCCTTGAAACGGAATTTTGATAACCAGTTTCTAATTCAGACAATCTTTTGTTATGAAATTCAAAAGCTTTAACGTTTTCTTTGTAACTCTCAAGCTCAGCGGTCAATTTAACATTCGCGGCCTTAACATCGCGATTGACCTTTTTCACATTCTTAATTTCAATACGACAATTATTCAATAATGATTCAAACAAAGCACGTGTTTCCTCATCATTCACAGTATGCTGTGAAACGAAGCCTCCATTATGATTCACATCTGGAGTCGCTGAAGGAGTATTGCTACTACTTGGCGTGTCCAGGAATGTATCATAAGTGGGTGCTAGCTTCTCAGAATGTTGTTCCTCATGAGGAGACATATCAAATATATCATTATTGTGACATGTGTTGAAATTTGGTACCTCAGATTGTGCATTGGTGTCATAAACAGGAAGTGTGTCAGAATCCATGTCATACTTAGCTTCCTGAAGATTCGCCATGAATATGCATTTCGCATCGATATCCTCTCTATCTTCCATGTCATCTATAAGAGCCATAAAATCATTTTCCTCTGTGTTCAACTGAAACCCTGCCTCATTCTTTTGTGCCAACAGTAATGCTTTCTGCAAGTACGCTGTGTCTTTCTTGTTCGGCTTAGTAGGACAGTTCCTTGCCATATGACCTACACCCTGACAGTTGAAACACTTAACCGGATTACCCTGATTCACATTTCCTAAATTCCCAACTACTGGTGCTGCAACATTTCTATTCTGATTACCCATTGCCTGATTACCAACATTCTGACCCCTCTGATTTCCAACAAACTGACCCAACTGATTCCCTGCATACTGACCATACTGATTTGCTGCATTCTGATTCCCTGCATTCAGCATATTCTGATTCCCCAGGTTAATTCCAGTAGCATATCCTTGCTGATTCCCATAAACTCCAACCATTTGGCCTCCGTTGCCCATATTGAAACTCGGCTGAGCAATCTGCTTGTTGTGAGTGTTCGATGAAATCCTTTGGTTGTTGTTTGTTGGTGTAGAATAACGTCCTTGGAATGCCTTTGTCAGAAAAGCAAACGCTTGGGTCAATGCTGCAGTAGCTTCATCATTTTCAGTGAATTATGGTTCTTGGAATTGTTGGTATTGCTGTTGTGGAATAACATGTTGTGGTTGCTGTGGGTAGAATTGTTGTTGGTAGATCGGTGTTGGTTGTTGAATGTATGATGGTTGCATGTAGTTGTGAGTGGAAGATGATGATGGTTGTTGTGTGTTCACTGGTAGCGGTGTTGGTGTAGTAGCAATTAATGCGAGAGGATCATGATTCTTTGCCAATCTTTCTTTCCTTACTTCATTAGCCTCAGCTTGGTTTTGTTTCAAAAAGTCATAGAGTTGATCATAATTCACCTTATGTAAATCCTTTGTTTGATTGACAATTGTAACATAACGACCCCATTCTTCTGGAAGGTTATTGATGAATTTGATGTTTGTTGCAATTGTTCGAGGTGTCAACTTGTTTCTGATTAACTCATTCATCAAAGTGCAAAACCTTGTGTAGTAAGATTCAATCTGTTCACCTTTAGTGGATGTAAAGTTCTCCCATTCCGTAAGAAGTTTGTTCTCAACGTCCTGTTGTCTAATCTCTGTTCCATGACATATCCTTCTGACACGTTCCCACATAGCATATGTAGTTTCACAACTGTCGACCGCAGCAAAGATCTCCCGTGGTAATCCAAGTTGGATTAAATGCATTGCCATATCATCTGCGGCGATCTGCTTCTTGTCTTCCTCTGTGTAATCTGCTTCTATTTGTTCACGCACGAATGGTTGAGTAGGAGGTGTTGCATTTGGATTACCTTCAATTTGAACTTGTCGTGGCTTGAATGGACCATTTGTAATGGAGTTGATCATTAATTTACCATCAGGCTTTGTTTTGATGTAACGAAGCATGCGGCTTGTCCATGGGAGATATCCACCTTTTTCTAGCATCGGAGGTCGGTTTTCCGCACCAGCTGCATGAATGTCTTGCTGAGTTGCCATTGATGAAGTGTTGATGGATAAAGTTGATTCTTTGATCATTCCAACGAAGTAGGAGTTGTGTTTAGTGTAAGTTGATGCAAGTTTTTATGGTGAAAAATTTGATCTGGAACCTTAAAACCTCAATAACATCCGTTCGGAGTGGATTTGGGCCTCGAAGCTTGGCTTGAATGATCTTTAGATGATTCAACGTGTCCTTCTTCTCGGTCTCGTGGTCGTTTTGACAGCTGATTCGTCGAAAACGGAGTTACGGTTCAAAAGTTATGGCCGTTTGAAGTTTGGTTGTCAAAAAGTCAAAAACTTACGCGTAAAGCTTGATTTTACGCGTAAACCTTGAATAATCTTACACGTAAGATGTTATGCGTAACCTGTAAGTTATGCGTAAGATCTAAGTTATGCGTAAACAATAATGTTTATGCGTAGACTTTGATTTTACGCGTAAACTTAGAGTTTATGCGTAAGAATTGTTACGCGTAAGGTTTTTTCAACCAAATTGATCTCTCAAACTTATCCAAGCTTGAAAGATATCCCGTGTCGAAGTATTCCACAAACTTATCCAAGTCAGGGAAGTACTGAGTCACCGTAGCACGAAGAGAAGACCTGTGATAAAGCTTATGCGTAGAACTCTGAAACTTACGTGTAAGATATGATCTTATGCATAAGAGCTGATCTTCTGTGTAGAAACTGATCTTAAGCGTAGGATCTTGTGCGTAGACTTCAACTTACGCGTAGAAAGTGACTTTACTCGTAGGTTTTAAGGCGTAGACTTCCAAGTAACGCGTAATAACAGGGTTTTGACCGGAGTTACGCGTAAGAAAAGGGTTTTGACCTTAGTTACGCGTAAGAAAAGGGTTTTAGGCCAAAATTTATGCGTAAAAAGGACAGAAAGTACTGTTCACAGCTGTAGATTCGTACTATTCACCCAAGTTACGCGTAAAGTGACCAGAAAGCTTGAAAAATCCAATTTTTGTCAACCAAAAACACTTTTTCCACTTGTTTCTTTTGATCAAATCTTTCCCAAAACACTTAGAAACACTAAAACTTCAATAAAGACAACAACTTTAACACCAAAACTTGTAAAAATCAAACCTTTTTTGAAGAAAAAGTACACAAATGAATGAAAAGTGTAACTTTTTAACAAAAAACTTGATAAAAACACTCCTAAATCATTGTTAGGCGATTGATACCACTTGTAGGACCTTAGATATATCAACTTTAACACAAATATGAGCACTAGAAGAAGGAAAGATGGTGACTTGTAAGGATGTATGTGGCGTTAACTTGTATGAAATAGAGATAAGAGATGAAGAGAACTTTTATTAAAAACACACACAATACACACACAAGCACACACCTCAAATGACTCATTTGAGGTGTTTATATAGTAAGAGATGTAACACCCTAATGGGCTTGGATGGGCTTGGTCATGGATTGGACTTTTACATTAACTATGGACTAGTTGTAATACATAACTTATAACCTATTAGATTAGTCCAAACCATAAGCCCATTGACTATTCTATTGTAATCTACGACACATTACAAAGTTACATGTATGAGAATGACCATCACTTCTAAATACATATTTTTTAATGCTAACAGGGAAAGGATGCGTTTACGCAAAGAGACCTTTGACTTTGTTTGACTATTAAGGTAGTAAAGCGGTTACGTAATTAGAGAAGACGTAAACACGGATTACGGTCATACGAATACTTTCACTTGATATCACATGAAATATATGAGTCTCCTAGGATTAAAAATGCCTTGGCTAGAGGCGTTTATTAAATTACTTGAGTTAGCGTTTAGTCAAAAATGAGAGGTTGTGATTTTGAATTCCTCTAATTCTAAAACCCGTTTCGAGTATTTCCAATGAAACACATAACATATTCGTATGTGTATTTAAAGATCCACATTTGCCAGTTAAGGGGAAATACAACTTTCAAAAACCGTCCCCAGCCAAACAGAAGGCTGGCGAGTCAGAGCGCCAGCTGCACGCCAGTCCCAGTTGTTAGGTCGGGTGGTTTTTGGCTAACATATGTGATTTTATGTGTTTGAAAGTTTTATTTTTCATCATTAAAACATAAGGAGACCTAATTAATGTTGTCCCAAGAATCTCCCCCTTTTTGATGATGACAAATAATTCTGAAAGCAAATAAACTTACAAAGCATAGCGAAGATTAAGAATGCCTTTGGTGTAGCGTGCGTCTTGAACTTGCCTTGTAATTTGGTGAAACCTTGGTCTTTTATCATGAATTGGTCTTCAACCGAGCTTCTAAGCTTGTGCACTTTGCTTTCTTTCTCCCCTTTTTTGTCGAATCAAAAATTCGGGATATCACTTGGACTTT
The DNA here is from genome assembly GCA_030686995.1 of Artemisia argyi. Lineage (NCBI taxonomy): Eukaryota > Viridiplantae > Streptophyta > Magnoliopsida > Asterales > Asteraceae > Artemisia > Artemisia argyi. Next base: position 150,233,059 of record CM060705.1, read on the forward strand.
ATCTCTAGATATAAGCTTGAACCTTATCTCCCTAATAACATGCTCCCCCTTGAACATAATTCCCCCTTTCCAAAAACAAAAATCCTCGGGTTCAAGAAAAGGTGTTCTTTGCATAGAACATCCCTTTCCATAGTTCTCTTATGTCATGGATCTATACTAAACTTTATCAAAAGTAGTGCAGGATTTTAAAATTTTTGAAAAAGAAGTTTTCACTTTAAAACACCTTTGTAAAAGGCTTTTAATGCTAGAAAACTTGAGTATCCCACTCTGATTCACAATGATGCAAAACACTTAGATTGTTGCTCCCCCTTGTCAAGGCGAAGATCCATGGGTCAAGAGCAATAGCTTTGCGATGTCCTAGCTACATAGGAAACAAACAACAAACAACACATAAACATTCCCACATGTGGAAGTCCAGAATGGGTTAGGTGACCATTTGGATACTTTTAACATGGGTTACTCCATAGCATTATATATATTATTAGTACATTATGACTTCATTTTCCATTTGTTGAGCATGGTGAATATTATTTGTTTAATGTATATTTGAGTTACATGCATATTTGCCTATATATATACTACCACAAAGAGCCACTTGAGCCAACACAATATCACAAAGAACACTCAAGCATTTTATTTCACACACATAACATGTAGATCATACAACATAGCTAAAACATGATCCTAACTCTATTTTATTTCAACAAGCTTGTGTTCATTCTAAAGAGACATTACTAGATCTTCATGATTTCTCCGGTTCACTCTTCATCATTGTCTTGGAGAACCACCCTAGTAATGTTCTTAACCACCGTGGTCATAACCAACATATCATTGTTGATGGACTTGTGAAGTTCTCTCATTTCCTTTCTTATGGAGAGAACATCACCTTCAACCACTTCTTGAGAGGAACAAAATTTACACTCACGTGCATGGTTATCCTCAAGTGGCTGATCAAGACTAGATTCAAACTTAGCCCAAACATCATCCTCCACCAAACAAAGTTTAAGATAGTCCGTCACAATTGGAATATCAGAACCGCTAAGGCTACTCCAATCAATGCTTTCTTCCTCTTATGGAGTCATCATCCTTCTTCCATTATTGTAATGGAATGATGATCCTTTAAACTCATCATCAAACTCATCCATTTTCGTATGATTGTTTACAAGTTCAGTTATGCTAGTTGTGGGTGCCTAAGAAACATGTAATACTAACCCGTTTATAGATGGATTACGGTGGTAGTTAGGATTCCTTTAGCCTAAAAGTTTGTCAAGACATCAAGATCAAGGTACTTAGATGCTTGATAAGATGTTTAAAACATCTAAATCATGTACTTAGATTCTAGATCACATGTTACGGAAAATGTTAGTTCAAGAATATCATGAGTGGTTTAGTTGGTATTTTGTTGAGTTTGAATGATCTAGTTACTCATGCTAGTTCCCATAATTAATCATGCATGCACCATAATTTGTTAAGCCATGCATAATTCTTTTAATTATGATTGGATGAGTGAAGTTCCTAGATCATCATTTTGAAATTAAATGATTCTATTAAACACAATATATAACCTACATCTCATCATATATGAACCAAGTGCAAGTATTTCATGTAAGACATCTCAAGAATGTAGTTGATTGTGTATAGAGATCAAGTGTATTTTTGATTAATAAATACACAAACTAGATCGTATAAACCATTACACATTGTATAGAAAGTCAATATACAATGCAAGATATCTCCGGTTTGTAGTTTGTTGTGTAGTGTGTCGACATTAATAATCCTTATTTGTTACTTGCATTAACAAAATAAGTTTCGAAGATTTCGGATTAAATACTTAGTTTATTAAGTTTATTCATTGGGTATTGTAGTTTGCTATGCAATACCATACCGAATTCAAGCCATGGGAATTCTCTTTAACTATGTAAGTAGTTTGTATGTTTGCATAAAATCTTTTATTTTCTTTTCTACCTTAAACACATAACATGCAATTTTCACTTAAATTGAACAAGTAGAGATAGATATAAAATCTTCAACACAAGTGTAAGTTGTGATCTGAAATTTTATCTAGTCTTGGAAATTTGACACAAATGACTTTCAATTCTAGCAAGTGTAGTAGAATGTTTTGTGTCAAATTTTCTTGTTCATCACACATAGTATAGACATGTAGGATCAAGGATATTATCAATCATCGTTTGAATAATGCATTGATGGATATCTTTCCTCTCAGAGAATACTTATTTGTATTTCCTTCCATGCCTTCACCAAAGTTCTAGTCACATAAGCTCATAAGCTCTAAGAGCACTTAAAGGAATTTCAATTGATGGATATCTTTCCTCTCAGAAAATGACTTTCAATTCTAGCAAGTGTAGTAGAATGTTTTGTGTCAAATTTTCTTGTTCATCACACATAGTATAGACATGTAGGATCAAGGATATTATCAATCATCGTTTGAATATAGCATTGATGGATATTTTTCCTCTCAGAAAATACTTATTTGTATTTCCTTCCATGCCTTCACCAAAGTTCTAGTCACATAAGTACATAAGCTCTAAGAGCACTTAAAGGACCTTGCAAACAACCGACTAGATTTCTAAATTATCCTAAAAGATTGTTCTCCTAAGTTGCATGTCAACCATGAACATCTAAATCTATCCCATAAGCAATTTGGATTTTTGAAAAATATCATGCCAAAACCTAGTCTTGTTTAGTTTGTGACCTAAGTGTTCTTTTATTCAAGTCACCAATGATTTGTTCTACAGGATGACCCCTCGCTTCTCTCACTTTCTTTGGATTGCCTTCATCCGAAACATTAACTTGTAGTGATGACAACCTTTCTTGATCTTGAACTATTTGTTCGTCGATCACATCATCTTCTACTAAAGAAGATGATCTAGGCTCGGGCAAACTCTCATCAAAGGTTACATTGAGCGATTCCTCAATCCTCATTGTTTTCTTATTTAGCACTATGTATGCTTTACTAGTTTGAGAGTATCATAATAACACACCTTCATACGACTTTGGATCGAACTTGGTGAGATATTCTTCGGTGTTAAACATAAATACTTTACAACCAAATAGCCTAAAGTACTCTAAGGAAGGCTTCCTGTTTTTAAGTATCTCATAAGGTGTTTTATTAATGACTTTTCTAATGTAGACTCTATTAAAGATATAACATGAGGTATCTAGACCATGACACTAAAAATTTTGTGAAATGGATTGCTCGTCAAGCATTGCACGACTGATCTTTCGTAACTTACGATGTGTTCTTTCAATAATCTCAAGCGATTGAGAAGTGAACAGGCCCGATAAGTTATAAGATATTCCATGTTGTTTACAAAAGCTACCAAATTGCAATTTATCAAATTCACTATGATGATTTGTTTTTATTGAAACAATAGAGCAATCAAGTAGGTTTTCAAGCTTTTTCCTCAACGTATCAAATTTTCCTAAGACTCCATCCTTAGCTACTAGAAATAAAACCTAAATGTAATTTGAATAGTCATCGACAATCATCAAAGTGTAGAAGCTTCCTCCATAGCTTTGGATTAGGGCTGCACCATAAAAATCTAAGTGTAGCAACTCTAAAACCCTATTAGTTGACACTTCATTCCTATTCCTATTGTTTGCATATCCTTGAATCCCTAGATACAAGTATCATAATAATTTCTTTCAAGGCTCAACTTTGGTAAATTCCTTACTAGCTCGTTGGATTTGGACTAACCTCATATTGGTGTGACCTAACCACCTATGCCAAAACGTTTAGTTATCCACCATGGATGTGACATATATGTTGTGTGGAGTTATCTCCCAACTTGAAAGTACACAATTTATTTCTCCTATGACCTCTAGCTGACACTTTACCATTTTTACTAATAGTGCCATTTACTTTAGTAAACTTAACCTCTCAATCATCATCACTTAATTGACTAAACACTAATCAAGTTAAAGTTTAAACCATTAACATGCTCAACATTGGTAATTTCTATGGAGTCATGAAGGACATTACCTTTACCGACGATGTAGAAACTAGAGGGGGGGGGGGTTGAATAGTTTCACCATTATTATTTACGTTTTTAGAAAATTTACTTTACAAATTGCATTTCTGAAAATGATTCGATTCGATGTTTACGTGAAATCAATACAACAATAGATATAAGCAATAACAAGTAAATAAGTAAAGGTAAATAAAGGAAAGATCAAACCGGCATACGGAGATTTATAGTGGTTCGGCCACGAAGCTCACTCCTTCGCCCCTACTTCACTCCTCGAGTATCACACTTGAGAGTTTCATAAACACTATATCAACACGCTCCCTTATGGCGGAACAAACCTTACACAAGCTTACACCAAGTTTAAAGACACTAAGCGGAATGTCAAGTCCTAAACCTAGCTAGAACCAATCTATCAAAGCCCACGTGGATTCACACCTCACACCAACACGATGGCACGATACAACACAATACACAATATAAGACTTGCACTCAGGTCCTATTACATACACGAAACAATGCATATAAATGATGATAGATCCAAGATGAGAATGATTCTTCTTCAACACTTCGTCTCTTGATTACAATGAATGTTCTTCTCTTGCACTTTAGAGGAATGATGTGTGTGATCACTTGTAAACAACTAGAAACAGATAATGTTATCAAAGAATATGTTTTGGAAAGGATTTCAGAATACAGAAGGTTATAGTGTATAAGAGGTGAATTTTCTGAAATGGAACAGTTTTGTATTTATAGATGCCAGAACAGAGGGGGACGATCCCTTAAATACTGGATGGTCCTTTATTAATAAGGGACCACCGTCCACTTTAAGGGACCGTCCCGACAAACGCTCCCATTTTTGTCCTGACGTGGTGAAAATTTATCTGGTGAAGAATTTTGTCGGTTTTGAGCAGGAAAAATGGCTGTTGTGCATTTGAAATTTGAAAACATTTTCTTAATAAAATATTTCTTTAAATTATACAAAAATACTTTTTTAAAAATGTTTTGTGACATAAAAATGTAAAGTTTTGATGAAATATAAATCCTTTGATCACATACATAAGTTGGTAGGTGTTTGTACATACCTTAAGTGACGTCGAAGACGAAAACGAGTTTTCTCGATTACTAACTTATTAGTTGTAGTTTTAAGTAACGTGTATTTGTATTTTGTGATTATCAAAACTAGTAGAGACCGATTAATGCAAATGACGTTTTTGACATTATTTGTATTAACAATCTCCCCCTTTTTGATGATTACAAAATCTAAACTCATTTTAGATAAAACTAGGTGTTAATGAGTTTTAAAACAAGTTTTCATTTTATTCTCCCCCTTTTTGCAGAATCAAAAAGGCTTCGTAGAAACAAAGAAATCCACGGCATCATGATGACTCCCCTAGCTTAATGCTCCCCTTGATGAGGCCATTCGGGAATTAATCGATGGAACTTGGCTGCAATAAGTTAGAAGAAACATGCAAGTAAACATAGAAATCCTGCATACAAAATAAGAGAAGTCAGGAAAAACATATACTGTGGACGGTCCTTTGTTGTAGTGGACGGTCCTTTATATAGATATAGGAACGCATTGTGGTATGGGACCGCCGACAGAAAGAAAGCCTGGAATCAAGAAATCAAAATACAAGCAGAAACTAGGTCATTCATTAAGAAATAACAATTTCATTCATATGACAATTACAACATGAGTCTACATTCATAATCCTAGACTAATATTCTAGGAAATCCCATGTTGAGTCCAGTTTTATTTGTGACCATGCATGCTTCTCTAGAACTTGCGAGGATGGGGTGGGGATGAGTTTCTAGGTAAAGGTGGTAGAAACTCGGGTGACAAGAGAATGGAAATGATGTAGTCAAGATCATTCTTCATCTTTTGAAAGTGGTTGTGATAGTAAATGCAACAAGCACAATACCCCCCATGGGCATCCACTTGGGCAAGAGTGGGATGAGACATTGTTGGAGGATGAAGTTTTTGGGATAGGATGATGTTGAGGAGGCTCAAATCAACAAGATTAGAGAATTCTTGAGCCTTGATGGAGTGTAGGGAGTTGACATTCGTCATTTGAGGTGGAAACAAAGGTGGTAATAATTGATCTTGAGGGATTGGGTTTGGATGCCCATTGTGAGTGGATGGAGGCTCATTTTGTGGTTGAGAGGAAAAGAAGGAAAATGATGAAGATGATGCCTCATGGTGTGATGTGGGATTGGAGTTGGCATGGTTATTGTGTGATTGTTTGAGTTGTTCATGAAATTTCCATGGCTTTGTTGGATGACATTGAGAAGGAGGAAGGTTATGCCATGACAATGGATGGAGGAAATAAGGGTTTAAGTAGAGGAGGAAGGTTGCAAGAATAAAAAAGCATGCATGCTTAGTTTAATTAGTTCAAATAATGTTTAAGCAAATAAAGAAGGTATATAAGACCTAGGGGTAGGCTTGGTCAAACATGCAGGAACAGAAAAAGTAAGCAAAGTAATCACGGCACAATAATAAAGGGGCGGTCCCGTAAATGGGTGGACGGTCTTTTATCTTTTGGGGGAGCGTCATTCAATAAAGGACCGCCACCAGTAGGTTTTCCAGTTTTTAGAGAATGTTCCTAGTGTGTGTCTACATGAAACATATGTGGAGATGCGATTATCTTGACTCTAAAGTAAGAAAAACCTAAGAGATAATCCAAAGTCTCCTAAGTTCAATCTTGCTCATCTTTCCATGCCAGATAACATACTAGTTACATGATCCGATAAAGGATTTGATCGCATCGTGCATGCATGGAAAAAGAGTTTTTGAATTGTATTAACAATGCAAGAAAATGTGATTTTCCTATTCGTGAGAAGATTTTGATCATATGAATTGGGGTTTTTATGCACAAAATCTAGTTTTCTTATTATCATGCAATAATGGTTGTTAATAAAAAGAAATGGTTACTTCCCCAATTTCAATTTTTGTGCGCAAAAGAATCCTAGACTCAGATTAGAAGTAATGAACTTATTATGGAATCTAAGAGGATACGTGTTCCATCATTCCTAATCCTAAACGAAGATAAAAAATGGTTCACGCTTAAGGGGTTTGGTAAGAATGTCAACTATGTTTTCTTCCATTGGAACTTTTTCAATAGATATGTTACCCTTTTGTACATTATCCCTAAGAAAATGGTGACGAATTTCTATGTGCTTGGTTCGAGAGTGTTGCATAGGGTTTTTACTTAAATCTATTGGTCCTTTATTATCACACAAGATTGGAATATCATCAAGTGTGATGCCATAGTCTACGAGAGCTTGTTTCATCCATAGTGCTTGTTGACATGCCTTTCCGGCGCTTATGTATTCAGCTTCGGTTGTGGAGATAGCTAGTGACATTTGTTTCTTGGAGAACCAAGAAGTTAAGCAACAACCCATGAAGGTACAAATGCCACTAGTACTTTTTTGATCCACATAATCTCCCGCATGATCAAAGTTGGCATATACTAGTTTCTATGCCGGTCCCCTTAGGATACCATAAACCTAAGTGTATAGTGCCTTTAATGTATCGGAAGATACGGTTAACCGCTTCTAAATGAGAAGTTTTGGTTTCTTCTTGGAAGCGAGCACAAAGGCAGACCCTAAACATGATATCGGGCCTACTTGCCATAGGTACAATAAACATCCTATCATACCTCTATACTTAGTGCTATCTACTTATTCACCCTCTTCATCCTTGGTGAGCTTTATGTCCGTAGCCAATGGGGTTTTCATAGGCTTACCATCTTCTAGTCCAAATTTCTTAAGCATTTCCTTAATGTACTTAGATTGATTAAAAAATATTTCATCATCTAATTGTTTTATTTGGAGTCCAAGGAATAAGTTAAGCTCGCCCATCATGCTCATTTCAAACTCATCATGCATGATTTTTGAGAATTCATCACACATGTCTTGACAATTTGAACCAAATATAATGTCATCGACATATATTTGGACGATTATGATGTTTGATCTTTCTTCTTAGCGAAAAAAGTGTTATCTACCATTCCCATTGAGTATTCATGCTTAATAAGAAAAGCTTTCAACCTATCATACCAAGCCTTAGGGGCTTGCTTTAGACCATATAAAGCTTTCTTTAGTTTATAAACATGCTTGGGGTACTCGAAGTCAATGAATCCTGGAGGTTGTACTACATATACCTCCTCATTGATGAGACCGTTTAGGAATGCACTTTTCACATCCATTTGGAATAACTTAAAATCTAATGAACAAGCGTATGCAAGTAGTATCCTAATGGACTCTAATCTAGCTACGGGTGCATAGGTTTTATCATAATCAATTCCCTCTTGTTGATTATAGCCTTGTGCGACTAACCTAGCTTTGTTCCTAGATACAATACCATGTTCATCTAGTTTGTTTCTAAACACCCATTTGGTTCCTATTATGGTTACATTCTTAGGTCTTGGTACTAGCTAGCATCCGAACATCATTAGACTTAAATTGGTTTAATTCATCTTGCATTGCGATGATCCAACTTTCATCCTTCAATGCTTCATTAACGTTCCTAGGTTCTATGATTCAGACAAAACAAAAGAGGTTGCTTTTGTTTTGAGCTTGTGATCTAAGGGTTCTTTGGTTTAGGCCTCCTATGATGTTCTCTAAGGGATGACTTTTAGATTCCTCAATGTTGGTGGTTTCATCTATTTCGATGGTTTCTCTTTCTTGAGATATGTCTAGATTTTTCATGTTTTTAACTATTGCGTTTTCTTCATCTAAGTCATCATCTACCAAAGGTGATGTTTTAGGTGGAGGGGGACTCTCATCAAAAGTCACCTTGAGTGATTCTTCGACGACAATTGTTTCCTTGTTAAGAACAATGTAGGCTTTACTAGTTTGAGAGTATCCTAGAAATACACTTTCGTAGGACTTTGGCTCGAACTTGGTGAGATAGTCTTTGGTGTTTAAAATGTAAAATTTACTACCAAATACTCTAAAGTAATCTAGAGTGGGTTTCCTACCTCTTAAGATTTCATAAGGTGTTTTTCCTATGATTGGTCTAATGAGAATTCTATTAAGGATATATGTAGATGTGTCAACGGCGTTACACCAAAATTTTTGAGGAATGGATTGCTCGTTGAGTATTGTTCCACTCATTTCTTGTAGGGTTCTATTTTTCTTTTCAACAACCCCATTTGATTGTGGATTTCTTGGAGCCGAGAAATTGTGAGTAATACCATTAGCATCACAAAAAGCTCCAAATTGAACTTCATTATCAAAGTCTCTACCATGGTCAGTCCTAATGGAAACTATGTTGCATCCTAGTTGATTTTGAATTTTCTTGCTAAAGTTTTTAAATTGTTCGAAAGTTTCAGTCTTATGTTTAAGAAACCTAGTCAATGTGTAACTAGAGTAATCATCTACGATCACTAGGGGGTAGAGATTTCCTCCATAACTCTTTATGGCGGAATGACCGAAAAGATCCATGTGAAGAAGTTCTAGACATCTAGATGTTGAAATCAAGTTCTTAGGCTTATGACTAGAGTGAGCTTGTTTACCAACCTTGCAAGCATCATAAAAATGTTGATCGAACTTAAGTTTAGGAAGGTTTCTAACTAGATCCTTAGAAGCCAATGATTGTAATAAACGCATATTAGCGTGACCTAGTCTTCTATGCCATAATTTAGAATTATCATTTACCGTAGCTAAGCATATATTGTTGCTAGGTTTATTACTAATTTTCATGACGTATATGCCACCTTTTCTAATTCCTTTGGCAATTATCTTTCCGTCCTTAATAATCTCCCAACCGTCTTTGGAAAAGATTACCTTGCACTCATTATAATATATTTGACTAATACTAAGTAAATTAAAACCTAAGTTATCTACATGTTCTACATTAGTTATAGTAAGAGAGTTATGAGTGATTGTACCTTTGCCAATGATATTGCCCTTGAGTTTACTACCAAATGTGGCATTACCTCCACTACAAGCATGATACGATGAGAATACCTTGCGATTACCCGTCATGTGATTTGTACATCCACTATCTTTAACCCATTCGTCGGGCTCCAAGTCAATTCCCAAGCATATCTAATGATAACACAGAAAAACTCAAACATATGGTCCCCAATATCTTATGGGTCAAAAGTTGTTAGCATCGAGCATCCTATACATTTGTTGCATTTGTCTAGGATGTTGAAATGGTGAGTAAAATCCTATAGGAAGAAAATCATTTTTCCAATTCATGGAATAATTATTATGATGATTTTTATTTTTAGTTATTCTTGATTTAGTTTGTCCATTCACTATATTTGTTTTTCTAGGAGGTGAAAATTCAGATCTTATAGTTGGTTTGTTGTATTCTAATCTGGGTTTTAGTGTTGGTTTATAGAATTGCTTTACCTCTTTTACACTAGCAACGGGTATTTCTGATTTCATTATGGTTAATTGTTCTGTAACATATTTAGGTAATATTGCAGTCTTCCGTACTGGGGACGTCCTTTATCAATGGGACGGTCCTCTAAAATTAAGGGACCATCTGTTTGATTTGATGGATCGTTATCAGTAGCCAAATTCGACTGAGACTTCACAAATTTTATTTGTTTTGATATACTAGGTGATGCTTCATAAAAATTATAACCTAAACCGGTTTTATCATCAGAAGCTTTTTGAGCTCCTATTAATTGTCTAAGAGAATGAGTGCTCTTTTCAAATTTATTTAATTTTGAGGCTTCCTCTTTGAGTTCCTCATTTTCGATTTTAAGATGTTGACATGATTTGCACTCCGAAATAATTTCCTTTCCTTTTTCTAATTTAGACTTGATGGATTTTTAAGATTTGTTTTTCAAGATAATCTTATGACTTACTTCGCAAATTTTATCATATTCATTATCTAAGCCAAGTGAATCTAGTAAGCAAAATCACAATTATGGAGATCGGTTTCGATACGTACCTCTTTTGAAGATCCAGCCATGAGACAAGTTTCATTCTTAACATCTTCATCGCTATCACTCCAAGCACCGCTTATATATGCCCTTTGGTTTTTGTCCTTTGCTTGGTGTGAACAATCTCCAAGTAAGTGTCTTCTATCACCACATCCAAAACATCTTTTCTCGCCCTTGTTATATCTATCTTCACGAACTTTATGAGGTGTTTTCTTTTCTTCTCGTGGTTGTCTCACGAACCTTCCTCTTCACTTAAAGAATTTCCTGAAATCTCTAACCGCCATAGCATACTCTTCGTCTTCACTTTCTGAGCTTGAATCCTCATCATCACTTAGATCCTTTTTAGCCTTCAAAGCAAGTGATCTTCTTTCCACCTTGCTTTTGACAATCTGGGAATCATTTTTGATGATTAACTCATGGACCTTTAAGTTACCAATGAGCTCATCTAATGACAGAGATGCCAAGTCTTTTGATTCTTCAATCGCCGTGACCTTTGCTCTCCATTTTGGATGTAAAGCCCTGAGAAATTTCCTAACATAACTTTTGACAGAAATACCTTCATCGAGTGCTTTTAAACTTGTGATAATGGTGTTAAATCTAGCAAATGCACTATCTATAGATTCGTCTTCAGGAATGACGAATTGTTCATATTGTTGGACCAAAAGACCGATCTTGTTATCTTTGACTTGATTATTACCTTGATGAGTGACTAACAAAGTTTTCCAAATGTCTTTAGCCATATTACACATGAAAATTCTTTGAAATTCCTTTTTAGGTAAAGCGTTGTCCATTCTTGCTTCATCATTTTTAGCTAACTTCTTTTTAAGACTTTCACTTTGTTTATCATAAGAAAAAATTTCATTTTGTTTAGTTTCCAAGTTAAATTCAATCGGCACAAAGTCACCCATGGTAATAACATACCAAAGATAAAGATCTTTTGATTTCACATACGTTTCGAATCGAGTTTTCCAATAAATAAAACTATCAGTCTCAAAGAGTAGTGGTCTTTTCATAGACTGCCTTTCTTGATATTTTTCAAATTCCATTGATCGTTTCAAGTTTTAAAATACAGTATATTTTAAAAATCTTGAGCAACGACGCTCTCATACCAATTGTAGAAACTAGAAGGGGGGGTTGAATAGTTTCACTGTTATTATTTACGTTTTTAGAAGATTTACTTTACATATTGTGTTTGTGAAAATGATTCGATTCGATGTTTACATGAAATAAATACAACAATAGATATAAGCAATAGCAAGCAAATAAATAAAGGTAAAGAAAGGAAAGATCAAACCGGCACACGGAGATTTATAGTGGTTCGGCCATGAAGCTCACTCCTTTGCCCCTACTTCACTCCTCGCGTCTCATACTCGAGAGTTTCACAAACACTATATCAACACGCTCCCTTATGGCGGAACAAACCTTACACAATCTTACTCTAAGTTTAATGAAAATAAGCGGAATGTCGAGTACTAATCCTAGCTAGAACCAATTTATCAAAGCCCACGTGGCTTTTGATGCGTGCGTTGTGTCATATGTAGTATAGGGGTAATTGCCTATTTCAAGTTTTACATTTATATTTAGCTGACTTATCCTATAACACACACACACTAACGGACAGTGTATCAGATCAATATGTATATAGTGGTAAGTAGAGTGTCGATCACTAAGAGTGGAACGTAAAGCTTAATTTGTCTGTCACTATTTTAATATCCTAAGTTAGTTTTACAATCTAATCTAACGCAAGGGGGGTTTAGTCTAAGAGACTAGCACAGTTTTAGCTTTATTAAACAGTAAATTAAACTAATGAGAACGAATCAGCAAATAGCAATATGTACACAGATAGATAATAGAGACTACAAGAAGACCTGTCCTAGTAATTAAGTAGTTTGTCACTTGTTTTATTGCTAGTTTTATATGAAGTGTATCATAATCTATTCTCTTTCATTGGATCGCAATATATCGGCGAGTAAACCCTTAATGATAACTTATGTCTATCCTACTTATCCAAAGATGTTAGATTAAATAGGCGAGGGGCAGATATGGCAGTCCACGGGCTCAGATAGACACAAAGGTTATCAAAGCACTAATATAAGTCACCAAAGACATTAACATATAAACTTTAATTAATGGGAAAGCAATATTAAAGGGAGTGTACGATGTTCCGTAGTCACATATCACAAGCCCATCAATCCTGATGAATTAAAGCGTACTATTACAATAAAACAAAACTACTTAATGAATTAAATACATGCAGGACCTTCTTACAGCTCTAATATCTTTGTTTGGAGTGTGTCTTGTGAAGCTTCTTCGACTGAATTCGTCTCCCTAGGGTTATTTTGCACAGAAAATTCATAACAGTCTTGGGTATTTATACTTTCTGTCTGAGGGTTCGATGCGGCGCATTGAGTAACGAGATGCAGCGCATTGACTTAACTTCGGGCGAGGTCCAAGATTAATATATTCTAGAATATTCGTACACCGCCTTTAGATGCAGCGTAACTTGATTCTTGTATGCGGCGCATGTCCTTTAGCGTCTTGGATTATATCTGGTGAAGTCTTGATAGTGATACGCCGTATGTCAGAAATATGATGCGGCGTATCTGGAGTAGAACAAGCTTGACCTTCTTCGTTGACCAAAATTTCATATGCGGCGCATGCAAGAATTGTATGCGGCGCATTCTTCAAAGTCAGGCAATGGTCTTTGAATTCATCTAAGTATAATATTGTGGCGTATCTATTGAGAGAGATACGGCGCATCTTCTGGATTTCAGTAGACTTTTGACATCTTGCTGGTTTTGCTCCATATTTCGTCCAAAATCATTAAGTTTCACCAATTGCTTGTTTTTACCTGAGAATTACTAAAGTTAATAATTAAGTATCGATTCTCATAAATAATATAATAAAAAAATTCAAATAAATAGGATGAATGATGACAATAAAATGTACTTATTTGAGTTCATCTAATATCCCCCCACTTGAACTTTACTTGTCCCCATGTTTATAATTTATGAAAATGTATCCTAAAAGGTATTAGGATTTATTTTTATCATTAAGCACGTATTCGTTTTATCATAATCACACAATCAAACACTTAACGAGTTAGAAACAAATTTAAAAATTTCAATCTAAGACCGATCTAATCGTCTCATTGTTTAGTTGTGACGAATATTCTATCTTAGGCTTGGCAATCATACACATCTCCTCTACTAAAGCTAAGGAATGACAAGTCTAAAGCGGTAAAAAGGGTTTTGAGCCTTAAAGGTTAAACCTAGCTTCGTTCAAACATCTCCTACATAAACTTAGTAGATCGGTAGCACAAGTCATTGATGCTTCAACTAACGGATGGTCACTAATGTCCTCCTTGGATCGTTGGCGCGTTATTTGCATAACGGATTGTCACCAATTCATATACTAGATCGCTAGCGCGTTAGCCGATTAATCTAATACTCGGATGGTCACTACCTTATTCACACACTTAATATTCTCACTTGGCTATCATTATATCTGGATATTCGAAAGCTAACAATGAATACAACAATACGGTTGGGTAGGGATAACATTTAGGATATAAAAATAGGTTTAAAATAAAAATAAACAAACAGATAGATTAAGTCCTAGTGTGGTTAATCACTTTCGCAACCCTCCCATGAATAAGACTCATATCATTAAATAACTCACGCTTTTGACACTTGTAACTCACGCTTTAAGTAGACACAAGTTATACTCAATAAACTCTTAATTAAAGAATAAACCTTAGTTGGCGTTCCCATAACGACCAACTCTCAATCAATCCATAAATATAATACAACAACAAATAGTGGCGATATCAACCACTTAATACAGAACTTTACAATAGTTGGTTTAACAAACTTCCAACTTTTTTTTTAACATCAACATATAAATAAACTACGATGTGTAAAATTTCACCACATCACTTATAACGATAATTCTGGATAATTTCTTTCCATACTTTTCATAACTTCAGATATAACAGTAATAGTGAAAGTAGTAAACACATAACACGACACAAAAATTATACAATATGTACTTTCACTCCATTGCATTGTGCAATTTCCCGACCTAACCAAATATAATTAATTTACGCACTCAAACACAGGTAACGCAAGGAAACACACTTTGCCTTAAAGCAACTAACAACGGACATTAATCAATAGGGTAGGCTAAGGTTTAAGGTGTAACGAAACAATTAACAAAGGGTGTATGAAACGAAAAGAATGGTTCTGAGGGTTTTTCTAGGGGTATCTTCTCTAAAAATGAGAGTAACAAAGGGTTTTACACGGGGGTTAACTAACAAGTGTAGTTAGTTAATAAACATAACATATTAAAGGCTATTTGGTGTAATCCTAGAAATTTACCGAGTTATAAAGGTCATTCCTATTATAATAATTACGCTCATTATGGTGGACTAAAATAGTATGCGAGCCAAGTTCTAAAGTTTACTAGTCACACGCAAAAAAAATATATTTTAGAAAATTAAGTTATGTATGCAGTTATGCAACTCAGATTTAATAAAAACATGCTAAAATTTTTTTCATTTTGATATATTAAGTATAGATTAAGCATATTTTTTAAAATTTTGGACAAGTAAGCATTCTAATTCTCCATCCCCCCACTTAAGTTGAACAACGTCCTTGTTGTTTCTAATAACGATTAAAAACGGGAAATAAAAAGAATTAGAACGGGAAACTCCCCTGAGATTTGCTCGGTATGATCCTCCATTATGCGTTTGTAAGCAAAATCTACTTTCTTGTGGGCGAAAAGGCGTTCATCCCTCCATGAATGAGGTCTCCACATAAACTACAGAAACGTATATATATACCTTTGTTCAAATAACACACCTGTATTAAGAAAGTAACTACTTGCACGTAATTCATTAGTAGTTAGCAAAAACAAAACCTAAAAATTAAAATTAAAAATTTAGAAATCATCGGGTCAGTCGATATGCCGCATCCATTAGATTGGATGAGCCGTATGGAGCTGGAATAAGTACGAATCAGAGAATCAGATACGTCACATCCTTAACCAGGGATGCGCCGGATTAAATAAACAGACAGAATGTTTTAAACTCTGAAAATAAAATAAAATGCAGAAAATAAAATATATGATCTGTTCAGTTGATACGCCTTATCCATAGGATGAGATGCGTCGCATCTACTGTAGATCTGACAGACTCGACACAGAAAAACAGTAAATGATAAATCCGGGTTGTCTCTCGGTGAGCACTTTTCTTTATTTCAGAGTCTTCAAGTTAGACTCACGTTCAGCTCCTATTTATCATTAATTCCAACATGTTCACGCGTGATATAGTTGCAAATTACTTCGTCACAAACATATTCCGGTCCCAAATTGAGTACACCTTTTTGGAATCCTTCTTTGCATCATTGTCATTTGTTTAAACCTTATCATGCAATCTAGCTGAAGCATTTCCTCCATCTACTTGTCCTACACTCGCAAAGTCCAGAAGGGGCACACTAAATACCTTCCTTTGGTAAAATCTCCTTAGTCTAATGAGGTAATCATCCTCAGCACCTTGAGTTAACCCCATTAACTCAAAACGTAGCCACACATGCCTTCGTGCTGCAACGGGTGATTCCATTCTAAAAAGAAATTCTGGAAAACAAAGAATATTAGTAATCACTCTAAAAGTTGTGTGATATGGCATATTTCATAGGCTGATGTAGCGTATTAGCAATACACCGTATCTTTCAATGAAAATGCGAAGTATGCAACAATTAGTAATAATGCGCCGTATTGATAAGTGACTTTACGCCGTTTCTAAAAGTTGAGTTAAGGTGTAAAGGGCAAGAATAATGTTTAGGAAAAAATATTCAATCCACCGCATAGGGAAAACTTATGTGGCCATACGATCCACTTACAGATGTGATTAGTACTTCAATTTAGCAAGTAATTGACCCTGGAAAATGATTCAATGATCTTGATTGAATTTTTTGGAAAATTAGTCGAGGGATGCGCGTTTTGCTGTGTATAAATATTTGGTAATAAATAGAAATCCAGCGCATCCTCTCTGTTTATATAGGCTAAATTCGATGTGGCGCATTACATAATTTTGATGCGCCGTATTTATCTAAATTCGTTGTCTGTCAATAAGTTTTTATATGTCAGAGATACGGCGCTTAGAATATTGAGATGCGCCGTATTGTTGTACCAGTGAACAAAATTTAAATAGGGAACGTACCTTGGCCTCCGCCACACCTTTTCCTTATACACCAACTTAGGGTCAAATGGTATACCATACGGTATATATAAATTCAACATAAGAATAAAAGGTACAACCGTTTGAATGTAAATCATAATCTCATTGTTTAGTGAATAATAATTTATTCCATGGTTAGAAACAAATAAATTTTTAAGCTTATCAAAATTGAGATTATAATCAAGAGATGATGTATTGCATAGACCAATATCTGAGTAATCTTTACCGAAATTATGACTTTCGTTGTGGATTTTGGTGTTTTCAAATTTAGGTAATTCATAAGAAAAGAGGTTTGTATCAATTTTTAATATATCAAACTTCTCCTTTTTTGCAAACTTTTTCTTAAAAATTTTCTTTTTAGACATGTATGTGCAATAATCAGTATTGGGTAAAAATAATTCACTTTTATCATCAAATATTTGGGAAGAGTTTTGTAAAGGACTCTCCTTATAGCAGAATGAATCAACATATATGATAGCTGGAAATTTGATTTCAAAGAATTGAAGACACTAAATGTTACCTACATTGAGTTTTCTACTAATCTTACCTTTTACTGCGAGTTTTCAGTTATCGAAGATTTGATCATTCCAAAAATGCTTCTCCAATTAGGTTCAGAATGTAATCTTCCATAGTGATGCTTGAGTCATCCATTATTCTGAAAATAAAACTTGTGCAAAAGAAGAGTGAAACAATCAAAGTAAAATAAAAGTTTCTGATATCTGCTGACGATGCGCCGTATTGATGAGGCGAAAAATGAACCACTTTTAGGGGGTCATTTAAGCCCGGAATTGAATTTATTTGATCAAATATTGCCCTAAATCGTTCCTTTTGTGATTTTATGTACTTTGGGAGAGAAATCTGGAAAAGGAAGCAATTCGGACGTTTTTGGAGCATAAAAGTGAAGAAAACGCCAAAGACTTAATTTTCCAAGCTGAGAACAGTACCTGACGGCATCAAGAGGAAAATCATGACGGTGTCAAGAGTAAAAGTGGTGACGACCCAGTGCAAACCTGACGGTGTCACAACAAGGGCGTCAAGAGTTAATTTTGTGACGGCCTGCATAAGGTGTATACATGATGGCGTCAGACCCAGATCTAGGCAGTCCGAGGAACTATTTGGCGGAGAGATGACGGCATCAGCCCTTTGTTCTTGACGCCGTCACCTTCTAAACTCTATATATAGTTTTCTATTTTTCATTCATTGGAGAGGAACTTGTGTGGAGAAACCCTATGGCCGAACTTTGTGAACCCTAGCTCGTATTTTACAGCTTTTTCAAGGGTTTTCAACCATTGAATCCTTTCATGTGCTATTAAGATAAGTCTTCTCTTTAATTCAATCAATATGTCTATGTGTTGGTTGTCTATATCTTGTGCTTGTCTTGATTTCCACATGCTAGGCTAGATTTATCTTGTGTTTGCTTAGATCTAATGAAACCTAGATGTTAATTATGTGTTGATTACTTGTTTATGGTTGTATTGGATGAATGATTTCAATGTTAGGCTTAAGAAAACTGGCAGATCTCCATTGTATAACATGCTTGAACGTCTTAGGGAACATGAACCGATGTGTACTAGGTTTTATTGGTTGTATTTAATGCATGAGTAAATTCTAATGATCCCATGTTAGGAGCTTCTTAGCCGGCTCGACATAGGAGTGAAGTAGGCACTCATAGGATTGGGAAAGTAAGTACGCCACCCCATGAATGGTATTAAGGAATACAATCCGTCATACACGCAACTGTAACAGGTAATTAACGTGTAAAAGATATCTAGGGAGTAGTGAAATCTAAGTAAACACATTTCTCCCATATATTGCTCACAACCTTAGTTTAATATAGTTTAATTTCATTTTTTGTATTTTATTTTGATTGCATCTTTAGTATTGGGTTAGTTGAATAGCAACTAATTCCGCCCAAATCTTTAAAACCCGAGATTTTTACTTGCTTTCATAAAATATATAAAATACAAAAAGAATCATCCTTCATCTCTAGACATAGTTTTTAGGCATTCTAATCCTAGTGACACTATTCCTAGCTGAACGATCAATCCCCCCGTACTTGTCATTATACTATACTACATCGATCAGGTACACTGCCTGGTGGGGGTTGTAAGCTTCTCGAGATCCCTTGAGAGGTAAAGCCTGGTGCAATCCCTACGCATCAAGTTTTTGGCGCCGCAGCCCGGGGAATAGTTATTGTTTAGGTTGGAATTTATTTTGATTAGGTCTACTCATTAGATTCCTTTTTAGTGAGATTTTTATTTTCTTTTTATTAGCTTTCTTGTAGTCTATCTTTTTCTTTGTGCCCTTTGTTTGTGAAACCATTTTCATTTGTCTCCATGGCGGATGAAATTCCATTTAGATCATTAACTATAGAGGAACAATTAGTTTACTCAGATCGATTTGCCTCCTGTTGTTCCAATGAATTTTTAAGTGATCTTAGATATATACAAGAGGAGATGGGTGTAAAGTTAGATGGGTTTGATGAATTTTATAAATGCGTGTTTTCTATTAGACGATCATTATCAGGGTCAATTCCTTTTAGTGAGACCCTTTGGATGAATTTTGAAAAAAGCTTCCTAACCATAACCCATAAGTTCAACGAATTGGTGGATTTGTATGAGCGAGATGACCTAGTTTCTAAGAACATGAACTTAGAATCAAACCAAGATTATGATATGGTTAGTGTTGAACTACCTAGTTGCATGAGCGGGATAGATTTCACCAAAACATACGACACATATGAGGTTAGAGTTGAGCCACCTAGTTGCATGTCATGGTTAGGCACTACCATAATACAAGATGAACACATAGGTGATATTGATGTGATGGAAGAGATAGTAGAAAACCCAAGCCCACTAAGTACCCCACGAGTCTTACCATCATTTGAGGCACACACACCGCCCGTGACTTACCCGGAAGAAGTAGAAGAAACTTTAGGAATTCTGATGGAGGTAGAACCCTTGGACCAGGCACCACTTGAGGATATAGGTTTGAATACTTGTAGTGATAACCTTACTCCTAGTTCTAGGGAATTTCCTAGTATTGATGAACCGGAACCTCAATCTTTACACACCTTTTCATCCTTAGATATATTTCTAGGAGACAAAAGAGGAACCGACCCACCCATCAACCAATATTATCCGGGTAGTTTTAGGATGAAGGAAGCCATTTACTCACTCCCTTCACCTCACGTGGCATATTTCCACCATAAGGGTGTGTATCGCTACTTCTACCCGCACTTAATTCAAAGTGTAGGGAAAACCTCCCCTATTTCAGTTAAATAAAGGTAGAGTCAGGCTCATGACTTGAACAAAAACAAGCGCTTATTGGGAGGCAACCCAAGCTTTATTTGTTTGTTTGTTTGATTTTATTTGTTTCCGTATGCATGTTTTATTTTTATTGTTTGTGGCTCATGTTTCAAAGTAAATTGTAAAAATGCTTTATTTTGTTTTTAACTTCGTCTTAATTGCATATAAAGGTATTTTGCAAAAGATAAGTGTAAGGGAGATCTAAATTTGTTTATAAGAACGAAATTGAGCATGAACCACAACAATATTAAATGGACATGTGTATTAGTACTTTTTAGAGTCAAATGCTTGTATCGAGTCATAATGATGTTTTGCAGGATTTTCCAGGAAGTAGGACATAAGTTTTTTCAGAAATTTTCCGGAAACTTAACGTAAAGATTTCTGCAGGTCACTTCTGACGGCGTCATGAATTAATTATTGACGGCGTCATGTGTAAAATTCTGGAAATTTTGCGATTTTTGTCTATACCGGAGTCTTAAAGTTTTTGTTGATTCTTTAGTTTTATAAACTCCAGGAAATCTGCAAACATTCATTCCACAAGCATTATATCTTTAATTGTTTGTTTTTATTCCTAAGTCTAAGTCTGGAATTACATCTAGTTGTGAGTTCTCTTTGTTCGGGTTGATGCTTTGGGTTTTCGTGATTGTTTTCTCAGGTTTAACAGGTTATGTATGACAAGAAGATGATTTATATTCTGGAAGGGAAGCTTTGATTGTTCATTTTCTTGGAGGAAGATCTAACCTGGCCACCTTATTAACCATACCGAGCGAATCAGGGGAGTATTTGATTTCATTCTTTTTACTTATTTCACTTTTACATTCTTTACTTGAACATTGGGGACAATGTTCATCCTAAGTGTAAGGGGAGGGTAAAATGATGATACCTTACAGATACACTTTCTCTTGAGTTTGTTTGTTTGATAGTAGATGTGTAATAAAACTATGAGAAATACTTATTAGTGCAATTTTAGCGCCAAATTTAAATTTTTTTACAACATTTAGGAGTGAAACTTTAGCCTTAGCAAGCGTCTCATGGATAGGAGATTGTATGACTAGCACATAACCGTACCATTCAGAAAAATTTTCCACCCAAATATGTGAGGTTCGCCTTTAGATTTGATAGGAAAAGCATTTACTATTAGTGCTTATGAGTGTACCGGTAGCATTTAGATTCTAGAACTTGCGTTAGTGATGCATCCCGAGACCGCTAGTGAGACTACATTCGTGTAGCAGGATTTACTACATGATAAGAGGCATTAAGATCACCCTTGTGTTAAACCCGTATGATAATTATTTGACCATTTAATTCATATTATTTTCCTACACCCTTAGCGTTGTACTCATTTTTAGTACACGATACCCCTAGTACACCCCTCCGAGCCTATCTTTTCGTTTCTAACTTTAAGCATTTTACTTAAATGAAGAATTTGTTACACCCACTTAAATGTACAACCAAATCGCCTTAGCCTTCCGTGTATGCACTCATCTTTAGTGCATTATTGTTATTTGTTAAACCCTAAGTTAATTATGTAATTGATTACATGGTTGCTAAGTTGAGTCATATCCTTGTACATATTGTTTTGGGACGATTGGGACGATTGGGTAAAGTACTTGTGTTATGGAATAATGGGGAAGAACATCATATATTACCCCCATATGTACGTTAATCTTAAAAGTACTCCAAGTGTTTTGATTTTCTTAATTCGAGTCATTAGATTAGTTTATTTTAAAGTATGTAAAAATTCAAGTGTAAGGGGAATATTCATTCCCTATGATGTATTATTTTGGATGGTAGGGTAAGAATGTATGCAAAAAAAAAAAAAAAAAAAATCGAAAAAATTAAGAAAAAGAAAAAAAAATAAAAAAAGAAAAGAGAAAAAACATACGGACTACCATCCCATTTCATTCTATGTTTATTTTATGTTTTTGTTATTTTTCATTTATTAGCTTAAGTCGAGTCTAGTCTTGGCTTAGCAACGCCATTTTGTACATGTAATTAACCAAGATTGTTAACTCGCCACCAGTAAAGACTGCCTATATCCAATAAAACCGTGTATTCCATATTCCTACACCAAACGTTACAACCCTTTGAAAGACCTCTTTGATAGTTTATCCTAGGTGCTTACGCCATGTGGTGGAGGTTTGATCCTTTCCCAAGCCTATGGTAATCTATTTTGCTATGACAGGTAGTGAGAGATATTTTCCGCTTCCATATTGTGATATTACTTTATTACACCCGAGAGATGTGAGTATCTAAACACTATTTGTGAGGTGCTAGTATATGACCTTTGTGCTTGTCTTTGGTCTTTAGTGGAACGATTATTTGTTGTAATTACTTTTATATTAGTGTTAAATGACCCATAACTTGTATTTTGATTAGAACAAAAGCGCATTTACTTGAGGACAAGCAAATCTCAAGTGTAAGGGTATATGATGAGGCGAAAAATGAACCACTTTTAGGGGGTCATTTAAGCCCGGAATTGAATTTATTTGATCAAATATTGCCCTAAATCGTTCCTTTTGTGATTTTAGGTACTTTGGGAGAGAAATCTGGAAAAGGAAGCAATTCGGACGTTTTTGGAGCATAAAAGTGAAGAAAACGCCAAAGACTTAATTTTCCAAGCTGAGAACAGTACCTGACGGGCGTCAAGAGGAAAATCATGACGGCGTCAAGAGTAAAAGTGGTGACGACCCAGTGCAAACCTGACGGCGTAACAACAAGGGCGTCAAGAGTTAATTTTGTGATGACCTGCATAAGGTGTATACATGACGGCGTCAGACCCAGATCTAGGCAGTCCGAGGAACTATTTGGTGGCGAGATGACGGCGTCAGCCCTTTGTTCTTGGCGCCGTCACCTTCTAAACTCTATATATAGTTTTCTATTTTTCATTCATTGGAGAGGAACTTGTGTGGAGAAACCCTAGGGCCGAACTTTGTGAACCCTAGCTCGTATTTTACAGCTTTTTCAAGGGTTTTCAACCTGTAACCCCCCCAAAATTTGATACAGCGGAAGACTCAACAAGCTTTCGGGGTGCTACGGGGATTGGTATCCAACACAAGACAATATAGAACGAGATAAAGTAAACATAATAAAAACACAACCAAAACGGGGTTTTAACGTTTACATTTATCCCAACATCATTCAGAGTCAGGCCCAAAATAACATAACAGTAGGTCCAAAATTAATTTTCAGAGTTTAGAAAAATAGATCCATAAACCATGAGCCTTGGCCGAGCCTTCCATTCCAAGCATCCGTATCACCACTTAATTACCTGAGAAAACGTGCTAAAAGTCAGCTTTTGCTGGTGAGATCATAGGTTTACATTCATCTAACAATATAGTGGACATATACGCAAAACGCTTGCTAGCTAGACTAAGGATTTGCTAAAAGCCTGCGGATACCCTCCGCTCCAATCCTAACACACGGATACCCTCCGTTCCAACATAGATATTCGGGTAACCCCCGCAATACCAATAAATACTCGGATAACCTCCGAAGTATTAATAACCTATAGGTGCACGCTACAGTATCTAAATAAGCCAACCTTGAATAGTACACACGAACCGTGTAACTAAAGTTGACAATCCACCAATAACCAAATAAGCCAACCTTGAATAGTACACACAAAACCGTGTGACTAAAGCTGACAATTCACCAATAACCAAATAAGCCAACCTTGAATAGTACACACAAAATGTGACTAAAGCTGACAATACATCCTAGTCCATACGCATAGCAAGTTTTAAAAGAATATAAAAGCGATAATAGTCCACATAAAATAATTTGCACGTTTCTCACCCCAAGTATTGAAAACATAGTTCAAGAGTAAAAAGTGGGGCTATGACTCACCTCAAGTCCAGAAAATAGCAAGAAGAAGTCGGTAGAAATAAGATGTATAGTAACTCACGAAACAGCAACTACGGACTCGGCACGACCTAACAATATTAACTCGTTCAGAAATCATTTCCTCAAATTCAAAATATTCCCAAACCCGGACGAGAATCCGTTTTATTTCCGAAAATCCATTTCGTATTAGTTTGGTGTATTTACGTTTGGTATCCATACGGGTGGTGGGTCGACTCAAAATAAACCAAAAGGTCACACAAAGAATAATAAAATAAACTATGGATCTAATATTAGCCCAATATATCATTTAAATAAATCGCCGAAGTTTATCAAATCCGTCGATTTGATAATCCTCATATTTATTTACGTAACATACCGTTCCAAAATTACACCCCATCCTAAAGCACATAGCACATAAATACTATATGGTAGATATCATAGTTTAATAAATTCCTCATATATATCGTCAAATCGGCCAGATTTCCCGATATATATATTCGCAATTTATTACACTTTACATATACCACAACCTATGGGCGTCGTAGGATACGATGCCCATTAATATATTCATTTTATATAGCCAAATAACTCAATTCAACCCTACGGTTAAGTGGTTATTTAGTTATAGAAAACGTTTATATTAATCGCCATATATCCGTGACAACACGAAAGTCACAAATAAAACTTACCTGAACTCGAGTGACAACGACTCCGCATAACTCGATAAGTTTATTTAGTATATATACAAAATGACATTTTTATTTAATATTTGAGAATTTTCGAGGATTCCTCGTTTTATAACAATTTCTTTATAATAATAATACGTTCAATAATATTACGCCACTTTCGTAGCCTAATATATATCTAGTCGTATTATTTATAATATGACTCGTGATTATTATTATTATTAATATACGCGCTTATATAATTATATATCCGTTATTCACGTCTATATATTCATATAAACGTTTATATTATCAATAACTATTATTACGAGTTTTATTATTTATGTTTTATTTGTAATTAGTTATCGAGGCATACGAAATGGTCACATGTCCGAGTCATGACTCTCGGCTCATTGTCCAAGTCCAAAGTAATATGTAAAAGTCATAACAATCAATACATCTCCGTCCAATCAATCCCAATCCACGTGCTACAACAATAGGGTCCGACACGGCACCCGACTAACCTATCTCCGTCAATCTAAGTGACCGTCTCACAATCGGTCCCCAAAACCACTTTATCGTCAACACAACTTCAAATAATACCACGAGTCCATAATACTCGTCAACCGCTTCAAATCAATTAAGCCATAATAATAATAATAGCTAACAATATATAATAACCATGAAAATGAATTTAGCCGAAATATATACATTTCGACATCACCAACGGTTCTAAAAAATAACCGTATTCGGGTCAAGTTACCAAGTCAACCCGAGTCGAAAACATATACCAAGTGTTACGTGGGTCCCACCCGAGACCACAAGGTCGCGGCTAGCTCAAGGGAGCTCGACCCAAACAAAAATAAATAACCAAACCGACCCAAAGGGGCGTCGGCTCCAACCCAAGTCGAAACAACAAGAACAACAATCAAGAATCCAATTAACAATCAAACACTATGACCAAATGAGGTCAAACAACAAGAAATCGGGTCAAAGGTCGACCATAACTCGGAATCATCAAAAAGTCGAGGGTGAGGCCCTCGGCTACGGGTCGACCACGCAAAGAAACACGACCAAACACCGATACCCGGATACCAAACCATCTTTTTAGCAATAAAACATCATTTCCTAACAAAATGTATTCGATTCCCACAAAAATCATCCGTGTAGCCACGGATTTAACACCATGTCGAGGCACCCAAGGTACCAAAACGAGCTTACTCACCTTCTTGAACCTCCAAACTTGCGGATCTAGTGAAAACAATAAAAACTCGATCGAATCTACAAAGATTTCGTGGTGTTATAATGCGTTTTAGGGCGCGTGTTATAGTTCAAATGAAAGAGGAGAAGATAAGGGTTAAGATGGTGGTGGTGGTTTTGTTGTGGGGGCGGTGGTGCGACGGTTATAGCCGGAAAAGGGGGCCGGCGGCTAGGGTTTGAAGTGGTAAGGAAATGAGAGAGAGAAGTGAGGTTGAGTGTGGGTGTGTTGTGTGAGGAACCGGACCACAAGGACGGTTGTTGTATTATTTACTAAAAAAAATTTTATTTTTAATAATAATATTAATAATAATAATACTATTATTAGTATTAGTGGTAACATGAGTGGGTGTAAAATACACGGTCCAAAACCCGAAACTCATTTCAAAACGTTTAATATCTCGCGAAACATCTCATAAATAATTAAATATCGTCGGACTCGTAAAACGAATCATAACATTTCCCGTTAGGTGAGAATTTTTAAAAACATACATCATCACGTAATTTCCATAATGAATTATTAAGATAATTCACAAATTCCATAACAACGTAAAATATAATTATCCATAAAATAGGTCTTACAAGTTCGTTGTGAAATGAAATTCCAACTAAAAATTATAAACGAACTTTAACGTAATGCGGGTTTTCAAAATAACTCCCTAAATTGCCGGTTGTCACATCCTCCCAGTCTCAGAAGAAACCCGTCCCGGGTTTCACTCGAAAAATTTCATCAACGAAGTGAAAAGCTTCGGATATCTCTTCCGGAACTCGTCTTCACGTTCCCACGTAAATTCTGGTCCATGTCGGGAATTCCAACGAACCTTGACGAGCGGAATGCGACTTCGCTTGAGTCGTTTAACTTCACGATCTAAAATCTCCATTGGCTCTTCCACGAAGTTCAATTTCTCATCAACACGAATATCCTTCATTGGAATGACAGGCATCTCATCGGAAAGACATTTCTTCAAATTACTAACGTGAAACACGTCGTGAACTTTACTCAGTTCATGTGGTAATTCCAACCTATAAGCCACGGGCCCAATTCTTTCTAAGATCAGAAATGGTCCAATGTAACGTGGGTTGAGTTTACCACGTTTCCTGAAACGTATCACACCCTTCCAAGGCGAGACTTTCAGCATCACTTTGTCTCCAACCTGGAACTCTAAGGGTTTACGTCTCTGATCGGCGTAACTTTTCTGCCTATCTCTGGCTGCTTGCAACCGATCACGAATCCGAGCTACTTTTTCAGTAGTTTCCAAAATCAGCTCAGGGCCTGTGAGTTGGCTATCTCCAACTTCTGCCCAACCAATAGGCGAACGACACTTTCTGCCATACAAAGCTTCGAATGGTGCAGCCTTAAGACTTGTGTGGTAACTATTGTTATAGGAGAATTCCGCGAGGGGCAAGTACTTCTCCCAGCCTTTACCAAAGTCTATGATGCATGCACGAAGCATATCCTCTAACGTCTGAATGGTCCTCTCACTTTGACCATCGGTTTGGGGATGATACGCAGTACTCATATCAAGTCTCGTCCCCAAAGCCGTTTGAAGTGATCGCCACAAAGCTGATGTAAAACGGCTATCGCGATCCGAAATGATAGATATCGGGACTCCATGACGCGAAATAATTTCCTTCACATATAACCTCGCAAGTTTATCCACACTATCATCTTCACTTATTGCTAGGAAATGAGCAGACTTTGTCAGACGATCCACTATTACCCAGATAGCGTCACAACCGCTAGCTGTCTTTGGTAATTTGGTAATGAAGTCCATAGTAATCCGCTCCCATTTCCAGACTGGAAGTTCTGGTTGCGTTAGTAATCCTGACGGTCTCTGGTGTTCGGCTTTAACCTTAGCACATGTCAAGCATTTACTAACGTACGATGCTATATCTGCCTTCATATTTGGCCACCAATAAAACTTCTTAAGATCCTGGTACATCTTGTCGGACCCAGGATGAATAGAGTACTTTGACTTATGCGACTCATGCATAATCAACTCCCGAATTCCTCCATACAAAGGTACCCAAATCCGATCACCAAAACATAGCAATCCATCACAACGCTTAACAAATCCCTTCTCATTCTCAGCCATCCCAAATATATTCTCAGCAGATCTGTTTTCTGCTTTCAACGCTTCCGTTTGAACTTCAAATATTTGAGACGGTAATGGCGATACGATGGTCATTCCCAATGACCTAACTCGTAACGGTGGTATTCTTTCCTTTCGACTAAGAGCATCAGCGACAACGTTTGCTTTACCAGGATGGTAGCGAATTTCACAATCATAATCGCTTAGCAACTCAATCCAACGTCGCTGTCTCATATTGAGCTCTTTTTGATTCAAGATGTGTTGTAGACTTTTATGGTCAGTAAATACAACACACTTGGTTCCGTATAAGTAATGTCTCCATATTCTTAAGGCGAAAACCACAGCACCTAATTCCAAATCATGGGTGGTGTAGTTTTTCTCATGCTTTTTGAGCTGTCGGGAAGCATAAGCTATCACCTTCTCTCGTTGCATTAATACGGCTCCCAATCCTTTATGTGAGGCATCACAATAGACGACGAAATCCTCGTTACCCTCCGGTAACGCTAAGATAGGAGCACTACACAACATCTTCTTAAGCAATTGAAACGCTTCCTCTTCTTTGTCTCCCCATTCATACGTAACACTCTTTTGAGTCAATTTGGTGAATGGTTTAGCTATCTTCGAAAATCCCTCAATGAATCTTCGGTAATAACCAGCCAAACCCAAAAATTGACGAACTTCGGTTGGGGTTGTAGGTGCAGCCCAATCTTTTATCGCCTCAATCTTAGCAGGATCCACATGGACTCCTTGTCTATCAATCACATGACCCAAAAATTGTACCGTCGGAATCCAGAATTCGCATTTCGAAAACTTGGCATAGAGTTTCTCCTTTCTGAGCAATTCTAAGATGAGTCTTAGATGCTCCTCATGCTCCTTCTCACTCTTTGAATAAATCAGTATGTCATCGATGAATACAATCACGAACTTATCTAAGTAAGGCTTACACACCCGATTCATGAGATCCATGAATATTGCCGGTGCGTTAGTCAACCCAAACGGCATCACCTGAAACTCGTAATGCCCGTAACGGGTTCTGAAAGCCGTTTTCGGAATATCTTCCTCGCGAACTCGAAGTTGATGATATCCCGATCTCAAATCGATCTTCGAATACACACTCGATCCTTGGAGTTGATCGAACAAGTCGTCGATCCTAGGCAACGGGTATCTATTCTTCACCGTTAACTTATTCAACTCTCGGTAATCAATGCACATACGAAACGATCCATCCTTCTTCTTCACAAATAAGACTGGGGCTCCCCAAGGTGAAGAACTTGGTCTTATGAATCCTTTTTCGGCTAACTCCGCCAATTGTTTTGACAACTCTTCTAGCTCGGTAGGTGCAAGACGATAAGGCGCTCGTGCTACAGGTGCAGCACCAGGTATCAACTCAATCTGAAACTCCACTTGTCTAGTCAGCGGGATTCTTGGCAAATCATCGGGAAACACATCAGGAAAATCATGAACTATAGGCACATCTCCAATGCACCTTTCCTTTTTCTTCGTCCCTCCTTTCTCAGAAATTTGAGCTAAGAAAAGGTAACATCCCTTCTCCATTAGCTTTGGTAACTTAGTGCAAGAAATGACTGCTAATCGGGATGGGCTCCTAGAATCCTTTCGATCTCCTAATATATTTAGGATTTCCTTTCTGTATGGTACACGCACGATCTTCTCGTCGCAAAGTATGTGAGCACGATACTTCGACAGCCAATCCATACCAATGATAACATCAAAACTTCCTAACGTGATGGGTAGAAGATCTATGTTGAAAGGGTGGTTCAAGAAATTTAACGTACAACCGCGAATGATGGTATTAATCCTTTCTATATTACCATTTGCTAACTCAATATCATATCCAATTCCTAAGGCCATCGGGGGTTTCTCTAGTAAGGGTGCAAACGTTGTGGACACAAAACTCCTATCGGCACCAGTATCGAATAGTATGGAAGCATAACGATTATTGAGAAGGAACGTACCAGTAACGACGTTCGGATCTTCTCCTCTCTCGTTCCCGAGTGCATACACTCTTCCCTGAGCAGCTCCAGCTTCCACACGTTGGTCCCCATTATCTTGTCGTCCACGGTTTCCTCCAGCTCCACGGTTTCCATGATTGTACCCATTACCACCCGAGCCTTGGTTTCCACGGTTCCACGATTCTCTACACTCATTCCGATAGTGTCCCTTCTTTCCACACCCATAACAAGTAACATCTGCCTTGTTTCTCATCTCAGGAGCAGCCTGAACCATAGCAAGAGGTCGAGCTCTACAATCCCTAGCTGTGTGTCCTTTCTTTGAGCAGTTCTGGCATTTCACACTACACCATCCAGTATGATGCTGGTGGCAACGATCACACTTGGGTGCATCACCGTTCTGATTTTTCTTATCTCCATTCCCAATAGCATAAGCCTTAGCTTGTCTCTTGCTTCGGTGATCATTACCCTTAGAGTGACGGTCTCTCTTTCTCTTTCCATTCTTCTCCTTATCAGCTTCTTCTAATTCCAACGAATCCATAAGTTGTTGAGCAATTGTGATTGCCTCATGGACGTTTGCAGGACTAGCAGAAATCACATCATTTCTCGTAGCTACAGGCAACCCATCAGTATACCTCTCGATCTTTTGAGTCTCGGTTTTTACCATATATCTGGGCAAAGCAAGGCTAATTCCTGGTAACGACGATTGTAAGTTGTCATATCATTACCTTTCACTTTGTGGTTCCAAAACTCAATCTCTAGCTTCTTGACCTCATTCCTTGGGCAATAAGTCTGAATCAGCAGAGACTTAAATTGTTCCCAAGTCATGGCATAAGCTACATCACTCCCAACTGCATTTCGGTAATTTTTCCACCAAGTTAAAGCTTCATCCTTGAAAGTAAAAGAAGCAAACTTTACCTTCGCATTCTCCGCAAAACCACTGACATTAAACACTGACTCAGTCTTCTCAATCCACCTAACCAAGTAAACCACTCCTTCAGTTCCACCAAACTCAATAGGTCCACAAATCTTAAACTCCTTGTATTGACATCCGTTAGCACGAACAGGTGGAAATGTTCCAGCAGAATTGTTGGAATGATTTGACTCAGCTAGTAGTTCAGCAACTCTTTGTTCCACAAGTTGGTTGATCATTGCTTGATCCACAGTAGGTGCATTAAGTGGAACATGATCATTGTCTCCCTGAACATCAACATTTTGATTCCTGTTGTTGCGGTTAGTAGTGTCCAGGTTGTCAGGAGTAGGGGTTTCAACATTTCGAGTAGGTCGGCGTCCTCGGTGACCAGGAATAGTCACTGGCTCACTGCAGGGCCAGTTCTGGTAGCTCTAACAGGGTTTCGTCGTGTGGCCATTGATCTGAAACATCACACAAGTTCATGAGTCTCCAATAGAACTTATCAATATGCTCAACAAAAGCAATTCAACGAAGCCAAGTCATGGAAAGAATAGCAACAATACACCATGAAACATCAATAAAACGGATAAGGACTCAATTTCCACAATACCCAAAATCACGTAATACCATATACTAATAACCATCAACCATACAATAGCGATCTAACATCGTTCCAACTACTGGATAACACAAAACATACTAATCGTTCCAAAAGAGACGAATACTGAACAAAATACATCAAAATATGATAACTAGCTTTTCTAACCGAACACTCCTCGGTTAAGAAAGCAATCAGACAACATAACCCAAGCAACTAGCCACGCTGCTGGCAGAGGCTCCTCAACTCCTGCCTCAAGCCATCAAGATCCCTCCATAACGATCCTAGCTCCATGCTATGGGTGTCTCAGTCTCTCTTGAGGTCAGCCACCTCCTTCTCTAGCTCGGCATTCCTTTGCCATAGCTTGCGGTCGGCCTCTCGAGCAGTAACAAAACCTCGCTGCAAACTATCGATATGCTCGTGGACCTCCATCAAAACTCTCCTCATCTCAGTAGTCCTGCCTACAACGACAGTCATGTCAACTCTCAAATCCGCTAAAAACTCTCCAATAACTCTCTCAAGTCGATCAGATACACGTGCAACTCTCTCACCAAGCTCAGTAATCCGAGCCCATAACCTGCCAATCTCACCTAACTCTGTATGCTCAGCAGAAACCTCAGAAGATGCATCCGACCCATCGGGACTACCAGGTGGCAACTCAACCAAAAACGGATGATCAGATGAATCAGGCTCAATCGGATGTACAAGTGAATCAGGCTCCTCAGCCTGAGCTGGTGGTACTAACACATCATCATCATCAGGCATCTCATCCTCCTGAGGGTCATCCTCCTCCTCAGGGTCATCATCATCACCCTGCTCAGCCTCCTGAGGGTCATCCTCCTGCTCAGGGTTATCAGCCTCATCCTCACCCTCGTACTCCTCCTCCTCCTCATCGGAAGAGTACCTCATCAATCGTCGTCTCCTACTAGGTGAACCATGTGGAGATGTGGTAGGTGATCTAGGACGACGACGCAATGATGTGGGTGACGCCTAAGACAGGAGAGAGTGAGCATCAATCTGTAAAGGTGATGGAGTAGGGCGTACCGACATGCGTGTCGTAGCTCGGTGGGCAAAGCGTGGGGCCACGCGAGCCAAAGCCTGATGAAGAGTAAGCTGCCTCGATGTACCAGGGAGCCCTAGAGAAGATGAGGGTCCCTGCGTAGATGCAGCAGGTGGTGCTGAAGTAGAAGCTGCCTGCGGTACAGTAGCTGAAAGCATGGCCATCTGGTAAGGATCATCAGAGGCCATAGTGAACTGTGCAGGTAAAACCGGGACAGTAAGAATATCCTCGACAACATCGGGCATATGGGAGGCCATGGTCTGTGACAACGGCGTAGGGTAGGTGTAATTGTTTCAAAACAACTAAATCACAACTCAAAATACCATACTAAAAATCCTCATCAAATAGTTCAAACATATAATCTCAATAAAAAGAATTTCAAACACCGCATTACTAAAATGTTTATAAAACATATAGACCATATAATTCCTCGAAACGCCATCTTATTACTAAAATCCATAAACCTCAAATCATCTCAATAAATCCCAAATCTAACAATCATCTCAAATATCTCATAATACCTCAAATAATAGAAGATGCTTCGGCTTGGCAGGCTGGCGGGCGGTGGTCAAGGATCATTTTCTATAAAAATACGGTTATAGTTTAGGCGTTTATTTACCTAGTTCTCTATAACCTTGGCTCTGATACCAATCTGTAACACCCCCAAAATTTGATACAGCGGAAGACTCAACAAGCTTTCGGGGTGCTACGGGGATTGGTATCCAACACAAGACAATATAGAACGAGATAAAGTAAACATAATAAAAACACAACCAAAACGGGGTTTTAACGTTTACATTTATCCCAACATCATTCAGAGTCAGGCCCAAAATAACATAACAGTAGGTCCAAAATTAATTATCAGAGTTTAGAAAAATAGATCCATAAACCATGAGCCTTGGCCGAGCCTTCCATTCCAAGCATCCGTATCACCACTTAATTACCTGAGAAAACGTGCTAAAAGTCAGCTTTCGCTGGTGAGATCATAGGTTTACATTCATCTAACAATATAGTGGACATATACGCAAAACGCTTGCTAGCTAGACTAAGGATTTGCTAAAAGCCTGCGGATACCCTCCGCTCCAATCCTAACACACGGATACCCTCCGTTCCAACATAGATATTCGGGTAACCCCCGCAATACCAATAAATACTCGGATAACCTCCGAAGTATTAATAACCTATACGTGCACGCTACAGTATCTAAATAAGCCAACCTTGAATAGTACACACGAACCGTGTGACTAAAGCTGACAATCCACCAATAACCAAATAAGCCAACCTTGAATAATACACACAAAACCGTGTGACTAAAGCTGACAATTCACCAATAACCAAATAAGCCAACCTTGAATAGTACACACAAAATGTGACTAAAGCTGACAATACATCCTAGTCCATACGCATAGCAAGTTTTAAAAGAATATAAAAGCGATAATAGTCCACATAAAATAATTTGCACGTTTCTCACCCCAAGTATTGAAAACATAGTTCAAGAGTAAAGAGTGGGGCTATGACTCACCTCAAGTCCAGAAAATAGCAAGAAGAAGTCGGTAGAAATAAGATGTATAGTAACTCACGAAACAGCAACTACGGACTCGGCACGACCTAACAATATTAACTCGTTCAGAAATCATTTCCTCAAATTCAAAATATTCCCAAACCCGGACGAGAATCCGTTTTATTTCCGAAAATACATTTCGTATTAGTTTGGTGTATTTACGTTTGGTATCCATACGGGTGGTGGGTCGACTCAAAACAAACCAAAAGGTCACACAAAGAATAATAAAATAAACTATGGATCTAATATTAGCCCAATATATCATTTAAATAAATCGCCGAAGTTTATCAAATCCGTCGATTTGATAATCCTCATATTTATTTACGTAACATACCGTTCCAAAATTTCACCCCATCCTAAAGCACATAGCACATAAATACTATATGGTAGATATCATAGTTTAATAAATTCCTCATATATATCGTCAAATTGGCCTGATTTCCCGATATATATATTCGCAATTTATTACACTTTACATATACCACAACCTATGGGCGTCGTAGAATACGATGCCCATTAATATATTCATTTTATATAGCCAAATAACCCGATTCAACCCTACAGTTAAGTGGTTATTTAGTTATAGAAAACGTTTATATGAATCGCCATATATCCGTGACAACACGAAAGTCACAAATAAAACTTACCTGAACTCGAGTGACAACGACTCCGCATAACTCGATAAGTTTATTTAGTATATATACAAAATGACATTTTTATTTAATATTTGAGAATTGTCGAGGATTCCTCGTTTTATAACAATTTCTTTATAATAATAATACGTTCAATAATATTACGCCACTTTCGTAGCCTAATATATATCTAGTCGTATTATTTATAATATGACTCGTGATTATTATTATTATTATTAATATACGCGCTTATATAATTATATATCCGTTATTCACGTCTATATATTCATATAAACGTTTATATTATCAATAACTATTATTACGAGTTTTATTATTTATGTTTTATTTGATTTTAGTTATCGAGTCATACGAAATGGTCACATGTCCGAGTCATGACTCTCGGCTCATTGTCCAAGTCCAAAGTAATATGTAAAAGTCATAACAATCAATACATCTCCGTCCAATCAATCCCAATCCACGTGCTACAACAATAGGGTCCGACTACGGCACCCGACTAACCTATCTCCGTCAATCTAAGTGAGCATCTCACAATCGGTCCCCAAAACCACTTTATCGTCAACAAAACTTCAAATAATACCACGAGTCCATAATACTCGTCAACCGCTTCAAATCAATTAAGCCATAATAATAATAATAGCTAACAATATATAATAACCATGAAAATGAATTTAGCCGAAATATATACATTTCGACATCACCAACGGTTCTCAAAAATAACCGTATTCGGGTCAAGTTACCAAGTCAACCCGAGTCGAAAACATATACCAAGTGTTACGTGGGTCCCACCCGAGACCACAAGGTCGCGGCTAGCTCAAGGGAGCTCGACCTAAACAAAAATAAATAACCAAACCGACCCAAAGGGGTCGTCGGCTCCAACCCAAGTCGAAACAACAAGAACAACAATCAAGAATCCAATTAACAATCAAACACTATGAGCAAATGAGGTCAAACAACAAGAAATCGGGTCAAAGGTCGACCATAACTCGGAATCATCAAAAAGTCGAGGGTGAGGCCCTCGGCTACGGGTCGACCACGCAAAGAAACACGACCAAACACTGATACCCGGATACCAAACCATCTTTTTAGCAATAAAACATCATTTCCCAACAAAATGTATTCGATTCCCACAAAAATCATCCGTGTAGCCATGGATTTAACACCATATCGAGGCACCCAAGGTACCAAAACGAGCTTACTCACCTTCTTGAACCTCCAAACTTGCGGATCTAGTGAAAACAATAAAAACTCGATCGAATCTACAAAGATTTCGTGGTGTTATAATGCGTTTTAGGGCGCGTGTTATAGTTCAAATGAAAGAGGAGAAGATAAGGGTTAAGATGGTGGTGGTGGTTTTGTTGTGGGGGCGGTGGTGCGACGGTTATAGCCGGAAAAGGGGGCCGGCGGCTAGGGTTTGAAGTGGTGAGGAAATGAGAGAGAGAAGTGAGGTTGAGTGTGGGTGTGTTGTGTGAGGAACCGGACCACAAGGACGGTTTTTGTATTATTTACTAAAAAAAATTTATTTTTAATAATAATATTAATAATAATAATACTATTATTAGTATTAGTGGTAACATGAGTGGGTGTAAAATACACGGTCCAAAACCCGAAACTCATTTCAAAATGTTTAATATCTCGCGAAACATCTCATAAATAATTAAATATCGTCGGACTCGTAAAACGAATCATAACATTTCCCGTTAGGTAAACCTAGTGCCAGAGTCAACGTAGTAACAGTGAGAATTTTTAAAAACATACATCATCACGTAATTTCCATAATGAATTATTAAGATAATTCACAAATTCCATAACAACGTAAAATATAATTATCCATAAAATAGGTCTTACAAGTTCGTTGTGAAATGAAATTCCAACTAAAAATTATAAACGAACTTTAACGTAATGCGGGTTTTCAAAATAACTCCCTAAATTGCCGGTTGTCACACAACCCTTGAATCCTTTCATGTGCTATTAAGATAAGTCTTCTCTTTAATTCAATCAATATGTCTATGTGTTGGTTGTCTATATCTTGTGCTTGTCTTGATTTCAACATGCTAGGCTAGATTTATCTTGTGTTTGCTTAGATCTAATGAAACCTAGATGTTAATTATGTGTTGATTACTTGTTTATGGTTGTATTGGAAGAATGATTTCAATGTTAGGCTTAAGAAAACTGGAAGATCTCCATTGTGTAACATGCTTGAACGTCTTAGGAAACATGAACCGATGTGTACTAGGTTTTATTGGTTGTATTTAATGCATGAGTAAATTCTAATGATCCCATGTTAGGAGCTTCTTAGCCGGCTCGACATAGGAGCGAAGTAGGCACTCATAGGATTGGGGAAGTTAGTACGCCACCCGATGAATGGTATTAAGGAATACACTCCGTCATCCACACAACTATAACAAGTAATTAACGTGTAAAAGATATCTACGGAGTAGTGAAATCTAAGTAAACACATTTCTCCCATATATTGCTCACAACCTTAGTTTAATATAGTTTAATTTCATTTTTAGTATTTTATTTTTATTGCATCTTTAGTATTGGGTTAGTTGAATAGCAACTAATTCCGCCCAAATCTTTAAAACCCGAGATTTTTACTTGCTTTCATAAAATATAAAAAATACAAAAAGAATCATCCTTCATCTCTAGACCTAGTTTTTAGGCTTTCTAATCCTAGCGACACTATTCCTAGCTGAACGATCAATCCCCCGGTACTTGTCATTATACTATACTACATCGATCAGGTACACTGCCTGGTGGGGGTTGTAAGCTTCTCGAGATCCCTTGAGAGGTAAAGCCTGGTGCAATCCCTACGCATCACGTATCCTAAGAATAGGATGCACCATATCTTAGTCGATAAAAGTAAATCAGACTTTTATTTAGAAAATAAATACGTCGCAATTAATAAATTAAATGCGACGTATGTTTCTATAATCAATAAATCAATTATATTTATAAAAATAAGATGCGTCGTATTAGCAGAAGCTAATGCGTCGTATCTTCGTTATGTTTCAAAGTAAAAGATTTTTTATTAAGATAAATGTGTCATATTGTAACAACCGTGGTTTTAGCAGGTCAGTTTGACTGATAGTCTTGACTCGGTTGACGTTTGTTTGGTGTGTATAGGTGTTTGAAGTGATATATGAGTGATATGGGTGAGTTTTAGCACTAAATCCCTTTGCGTAAATGGTTTTATTGTGATTTGGAAAGTTTGTAATTTGGGAAAGTTCATTTTGATCACCTTTGTGGAAATGACTTGTGTAGTTTTGGTGTTTTTTGTGTTTTTGCGTAACGAGTCTTCGTTCAAGTATTTGAGCGTTAGCAAGTTACGAGGAGTTTGTTTTTATGTGTTATGCTTATAAAAGAGTGTGAAAATCTATTTTTGGAAACTTTGTTTTGAAAATGATAATTTTCCGGTTGGTCGTAAAAACTGAGGTTTATCGCGTAAGATGTCAGGATTAGTTACGGGTATTTATAGAATATGAAAAGTATGAGGTTTTTGGTGTAATAAATTAATTTAATAAAAAATAAATAAAAATATATATATGTAAGTAAAAAATTCGGCTAGAGGGATTTTAGGGGAAAAAGGAAACCCAATTTGAGTCCAAATATGACTCTTATGCCCAAGGAATCCTATCCCAACCCAAACAAGCCAAACCTCCAACCCATATTTACCCCACAAACGACCCATAACCCCTTTTTCCTGCAATTTAGAGTCGACACATGGAGAATCAAGAAGAAAAAAATTAGAGTTTTTATTATTGAAGCTAAAATCAAGATCAAGATATATTTTCGATACTAGTTTTCATTCAATTAATTAGTTATTGATCTAATTCATGTAATGTAAAGTATGATGGATTAGGGTTTGTGTTAACTTCTGTAAATTAATGTTATTAAACATGTTGGGATCAATTAATGATAATAGTAAGATGATTGGTTAAGAGAATTGAGTGTAAAACATGCTAGTTATTGAGTTAGGGTTTGGACAGATTTGTAAGACTGTAAAGATGTGAGTGTAAATAACAGATGGTAATGAGTTAGGTCACGAATTTTAGGTCTAAATTGAAGTATAATGAAAGAGCTTTCCAAAAAGTCCAGCCACGATCGATTTTAAGGTTGGGAAGTCAGTCTTTTGATTTTTCTTTGTTAAGGTGTCAAAGCTGTCAAACCTGGACAGATTTTGGGTAAAAGTTTGAGGGTCTCATGTGGTTGTAAAAGTGGTATTTTGACTTGGCCTTCTGTAATAGTTAAGTTTTTTGTTATATTAGACTACCACGAAGAGGATTCGCGATAAAAACTTATGGAAGTAATTATTAAAAATCAAAACTTTTTGGTGTGCGTTCAGATCCGAATTTGAGTAGTTGACAAGTTTGAATTTCTTATGAGTACTTGTGTGTGTTATTGGTCCATGGTCTTCTGGGATTAACTTCTATGCTTATAAGAGACCATGGTGAATTTTTTGTGTGAGTTGTTGAGCTTTATTTGTCATGATTTTATGTGGGGGAATGTACCCAAAAATTCTGCATTTTCTGATTTTAAGAGTGCAAGGGATTTAGTGAGTATTAATTTATGGTAGTGGTTAGTGTGGTGTCTAGGAGATCCATGGTGGGTCATATGAGTCTTAGACATCCATCATATGTGTATTACATGGGTTGTAGCTTTTAGCTTGACCTTGTGTAATGTGGATTATTTTTGTGTGCTATAGATTGTGAGTTGTTTTGTGGAGGCTGCGGAGTTTAAAGTGAGTTCATAGTCCCATATTTTTACTTTGTTTTAAACTTTGGATGGGAATGATGCTTGTCTTAAATGATTTGATTTACTGTGATTATGTGTGTGGTGTTAAAGAGCTTGGACTTATAATGTTATCGTATGCATGCTATGTGTGATTATTTGCTTGTGTGGATATTTATGGGATCCAATTAGGAGGATGTTTATCCTGTTACTCGCGCATGCGACCTAATTGATGTGTAATGTGTTTAATGGGATCCAATTAGGAGGATGCTTATCCTGTTGCTCGCGCATGCGACCTAATTGATGTTTGATATGGTTGATGGGATCCAATTAGGAGGATGCTTATCCTGTTGCTCGCGCATGCGACCTAATTGATGATTATGGGGTCGGAGGACATGAGCCGTCCTAATTGTTGCCTTATGAGTGTTGTTGCCTTTGTGTGTGGATATTGACTTGCAAATGCATGTAGCTATATGATAACCATAATTATTTGTCCAACTATATTTTGTAATCACAGTGAATTTGGTTGCCTTGTGTGGTGAGTCTCAAACCTATGAATCTCACCAACATTATGTTGACGTTTTAAGCATCATTTTCAGGTGAGCTTTCTAAGGATAAGATAGAAGGATGTGGATAGACGAGACCTTAGTTGCATTGGAAGTGGTTTATTATCTATGTTTGGATTTATGTTTTGTTTTGGTTATTTTATTTTGGGGTATTGTTACAACACTTTGTGTTTGTACATTGCTCTAATTATGTGCATGTAGTTATTCTCTATGTAGACACCAGGTGTTGTGATGATATCTATGAAGTTACACCCGCGCGTTTCCGCCATGGCGGGGTGTGACAGATTGGTATCAGAGCCTTGGTTATAGAGAATTAGGTGGTTTAACCTAGACTATAGCCTAAGAGTCCTTCATATAGTTGCATTTAAGATCTATGTGTAAGTATAGTATTTTATATGTCTATTTTTCCTATATTTGTGAGATGTTTTATCGACTTTATTATATCGTCTTCCACGAGTAAGATGCCTCGTTGGACTACCATTGCCGCTATCGGATGCGAGAGAAGTGGTCGGATGAAACGGACTAACCGCAGAATCCAAGTTCCCGATAGCATGTATCTATGTTCGGACAAGGAGAGGACGTTTATGGGAAACGTTGGTGGAGAAGAAGTGGAGAGGTTTGGAACCACGGTGACTTTTAGAGATGGAGCCATTACCAAATACCCTTGGTAGTGTCCTCACTTCACTTAGGAAGGAGAGGTGGTTTAGTCTAAACCTCGTGATTTGTATGCGCTTGTGAATCATGAGGAATTGGAAGAAAAGAATAGAAATGGTTTTGCATGTTGTCGACTACCTCAACATGTAGGAAACATGAATGGGTGGTTGAATAAAGATGAAAGGGAGTTAGGATGGAATGGTGTGGATTCGAATCTAGAGTCCACAGCGAGTAGTAAGTTGAATTGATCTGAGTAGGGAGATAAGTGTGAGAGTGGAATTTGAGCCATTATGCGACGTCTTTTGTTTTGTGTTATGTTTTGGAATTCGTATATTGTCTTTTGCCGTCTGGAGCCATGTTGGAGCGTAATTACTCTTGGAAATTGGATCGACCTTATCCAAGTGATTCTGATTATAGAGTTTACGTTATCGTTGGAAATTGTACCATGTGAGATGATTGTTGCGACGCCTTTTGTTTTTGTTTGCGTGATGGTTTACATGATGTGTTGTCATAGGAGGGAGTACATTTGTGAAAGGGGGCATAGATAATTATGGTGGCCAACATAATTATACATGCGTCACAACGCAAGTGGACTTGCAAGTATGATAGCATGAATTGCATGGTGTATTAGGTGCTATGTGGTATATGTGCATTATCATTGAGATGTATGGTTGATGAGTGCTCAAACACTCATTATTTTTGATCTAATCTGAACTGCAAAACATACAAAAACACTCAGTAATACATCAAAATACTAAAAATATTTCAAAATTGTGTTTTATATGTTTTAGATGCAAAATGAGCAAAAACTGATGAAAAACGTATAAAGTTTGCAAAATTGGCAGTTTCAGTCCCTCAACTTTTATAAAATTACAAAACTAGACCCTGGATATTCAAAATATGAAAAATTATCACCAAAGGTCCTTTTACAATCATAAGTTGTCATATTTTGTCCTTTGGTGAAAAATTGGAAAGTTTTGAAAAATTACAATTTAGTCCCTGGAGTTACAGATTTTGGCAGATTCAGTCCCTGGTGGGATAATTTTGAATGAAAAATCATTTTGGGTCCTTGGGCAGTTACAAAAATCATTTTTAGTCCTCAGGGTGAAGTTTGAGAAATTTTCATGTTTGGTCCCCATACTTTGAAAAATATCAATTTTAGTCCCCGGGAAATTTTGAAAAATAAAAATGAAAAAAAAAAATGGTTTTTGAAATATTGTTGATTGGCAAGTTTGGTCTTTATCATATATTTTGTGAAAGCTACAATTTCAGTCCTCCAACTTTTGGTAATTTACAATATTGGTCCTTATTGTTTACTAACTACCATTTGGACCCTTTTTATAATCATAAACCATGTACCAAACCCTACACAAGCCTGGTCCAGTTACCATCCCAAACCCCCAAGCCCAACCAAAGCCCACTACCCTTTTCTAATATTAACCTGGTTCGTTGACCAGGTCAACACCACCCCCAAACACTGTACAACCACCTCCTTCCCTGAATACCCATTCCATGTCCCCCCTCCTCCTTTCACCTTTTCACCAAACCATCAATTTCATTAAACATTTCTCACCAAAACCTTCCCCCTCATTTATTACACTCCAACCTCCTCACCTGTTCCACTAAAAGCCTTCCAATTGCTTTCCCGCCAAATTCAAATAGACGGCTAGGATGAGTTTCAATCATCCATTGGTTCAGAAAAGATGTGGAATAGAGAGAGAAGGATGCCAAGGCCTATAAAAGAGAAGAAAAACTAATGAAGGAGGCAGTTAGTTAGTATTATTTAGTTGTAGTTTAGTTTAATTATTTTTAAAATGTAATTTTCATCCCTGTGTTTGTTCAAATTTTAAATTGTATTCTTAAGAGTTTTTTAGTCTAAAAACAATCTAATTCAAGTCTGTAACTCAGTTCAAGTTTTTATTTCCTAATTACAATTTTTATTTAAGAAATTTCTTTTCATTTGTGGTATTATAAAAGTGCTTGTTTAGTAGTAAGTGGTGTTCACATAAGCCATTTATGAGCTTTAATAAGCTCAGCAAGGTTTGAAATAGGTTTAAGCTTCAAGATTGTAACTGGTGAACAAAAGTCAAACTAGGTCAAATGGGGTGGATGTTGATTCAGACCTGGTTGCATGGTTAATGATAGGTTGAACATGTCACAGTAAAGCTTAAATGAGCTTTACATCATTGTCTTGAGGTCTGTTTACCTCTTACTCAGCTTATTTCATTGATTATTTCATAAGAGTATCTGTTGTCTATTCATTATCATTTCTTGTTATTTAGTGGTAGATTATGGTTTAGATGTTTTAATTTGATAGTATGATGCAGTGTTTTCTTTGTGGTTAGCTTAAAATGTGCTTGTTCTTTTAAAAACATCTCAACAGTTTCACTTAAGGGGTGTTTGGAACAGTGAGTTTAGCTGAGATTGCAAGTGTTTCAAATGATAAAACTGGTTTAGGCATACTACTTAGGTCCATTTAAGCTTAGTTCAACCATTAATTTGGTCATTTGTCAACTAAAAGTCAAAATCACCCAAATCCCACCCCAACAGTTCACTGTTGGAGTTTGTGGATCTCAAAACTCAAACATTTTGTTAAAAGTAGTCTTTCTAGCCTAGCTTAGTATTAATATAACCTAAGTCATCTATTTCAGTCATCAAATCTAGAATCAAAACTCAACAAAGTCAAAAATTGGTTTTTCTTAAAAAGTCAAAACATTCAATTGTGCAGAAAACTCAAAATGGTGAGATTTGTTGTGATTTATGTGAGATGTCTCAAGCCCTGATCTTTTGATATGTGATAATACCCCAGCTTAACTCTTGATTCCCCCCTTGCTTCATTTTTGCAAATTTTCTGTTGGGCCCCACCTTGCCTCAAAATCACTTGCAGGGCAAGGTTCACCCCTACACACATTCACCCAGGCTCAGACCCCCAACTTCCTAGGTCCTTCATGCCCTCATCAGTGGCCCCCAAAGTTTAAATTTTGATTCTTTCAACTACCTAGGTGGGGGACTATCCATTGCAACCATATTTGTGTCCCCAATCCTCCTAGTGTGCCCCCTAGGCTGCCATTAAGCTTGTCCCATATCTGAGTTCACAGTTTGGTTTTGGATTAGCTTATCCAGCTTATCTAGCTTATTCAAGGTCTAAACTTGTTCCTTCCAGCTTATTTTTGTGCACTTAGCTTAGTTACACCAGAAACATCCATAGTGGGCCCCACCTAAGCTGATTTGAGCTTTATTTCCACCTTGGTCAACAGAAGTCAACTGTTGACCAAATAAGCACCTCAAGTGCTTATTGTTGATTTTCATAAAAGTTGTTTTTGTA
Organism: Artemisia argyi; assembly: GCA_030686995.1. Classification (NCBI taxonomy): domain Eukaryota; kingdom Viridiplantae; phylum Streptophyta; class Magnoliopsida; order Asterales; family Asteraceae; genus Artemisia; species Artemisia argyi. The sequence continues at coordinate 150,277,391 of CM060705.1, forward strand.
AAAGTTTGTTGTTTTTAGTTGTAAAATAAGTTTGTAAAATAAAAATCAAGAAAAATCAATTTAATATTAAGTGATAGTTTCTATTTAATTTAATTTAATTTTAATTTTCATTTTTAAATTTTAATTAAGTACTTAGCTATTTTATATTTTTCTTAAATTCCTCTTATATTAAAGTAATTATAATAATTTTTTCAGATTTTTGTTTTGTCATTAAGTATTTATTAGATTTAATCTTAGTTTTATTAATAATTAAGTAATAATTAGGTTTAAATAGCATAATTAGTTTTTATTAAGTGAAACCTAGTTTTTATATTTTTTATAGCTTTTATATGTTATAAAATAATTTTAGAAATTTTATTAGAATTTTTACTGTTCATTTGCTATTTTTCCTAATTTTAAATAGTTTAATTAGTTAATTAGTAATTAATTAGTTATTAATTAATAGAAAAACCACAAAAAGACAAAAATACTTATTTTTAATTTTAAAACTTATTTTTAGTTATTTTATAATTTTAGAAATTTTATTTTCACCTTTTTAGTATTTAATCAATATTGTATTATATTTAAGTTATATAAATATTAATAATTAGTATTAATTAGTATTTAATTAATAATAAATAATTAATTAGTGTTAAAATTCATTTTCTTTTTCTAAAAATTTTCTTTTATCTTATAGTTTGTAAAAAAGTCATTTTCACCCCCTGGGTGTTTTCAGATTTCCGTTTTTACTTTTTATTTCGTACGTTTACGTTTTATTTAAACGTAACGTACGCGTTTTTAAGTTTTAAACGTTTCTGGTTTTTCCAACTTTCCAGTCTTGTTTATATAGCTTGTTTAAGCTATTTCTTCATATATTCCTTAGCTTAATCACTCACAAACCTTTTTCTGTCCAAATTCACCCGATCACAGAACCGTTTTATAACCATTCACATCTCGTCGGGACATAACGACCCGAGGAAACACTATATTCCGCGGAGCATTGACTCTGAGCAGTTTGACCTTGTTGACCATCACCTGGTCAATTTAGGTTGACCGTTTGGAGCCAATCAATTTTTGGCACCGCTGCCGGGGAGGTTGTGTGCGTATCTAAACGGTTTTTCTGGTTAGTGTTTTTGGAATTCATTCCATTGTACATTGATCCATCCTTGTTCATATTTCCTTATTATTTTCTTATTAAAGCAAAACCGTTCACGAAAACTTTTTAAAATCAGTTTTCAACGAACACAAAAACATTTTCTTTCCTATTTGTACAAAATGATTTTCAAAAACACCAAAAATATCCTTCTTCACCCTCCTACCATTTTGATTCTCATTTCCTCACCCTCTATACACATTTGATTCTTTCTATGTCTCATCCACACTTTCTGGTTTGCCAATGGTGTGGTAATCCTCATAATGGTGGCAATTGCCCCAGTTGTGGCATGGTAGAGTCAGGAAACGGGTCTGTCTATAACCAAGATCCCTATTCTTACCATGACACGACTGATTCATTCCATCAGTTACCACACCATGATACACAACAATTTTACTGTTGTGAGTACTGTGGTGGTTCACACTACAGTTCTGATTGTCAATCGGGAAACACGCTTGTCTATGAGCAGTTTCCTGATTACAATTATAACTCAAGCACATACGACTCACAGCCACATCAGTTTTACTGTTGTGAGTATTGTGGAGGTCCACACTCTAGCTCGGATTGTCAAACAAGGAATCCATTTCCTTGTAACAATTACGACTATTCGTTTTCAGACCCACCTCCACAGTACGATATGATTCACACAACTCCTCAAGAAACCGAGCAAGACCTTTTACTAAAGGCTCTTGATATTTTAAAAGAACTTAAGAAGGAGTTGGTTACTACACCGTTTCGAGACTCTCGTGAGAAATCTATGGCAGAATTACTTGCTGAAGAACGAGAGGCTAGAAACGAATTGAGTATGGAGGAATTACTTGTCTTAGAACAAGCAGCTCAAACACGTGCCATATTTCGCCGTGCTGCTCTTCTTGACGATAATGATGATGATGAAGTTACCCTTGATATTTCTAAACTTTGTAAGGGTTCATCAAGTTCATCTGTTGTGATTCCTTCCTCGGAAAATCAGGGAGAAAAGACTATGATAGAATTACTAGCAGAAGAACAAATGAAATTTATAAAACCCATGTCTGCTAGTCCGTCTCAACTCCCTCAGTCTGCTATCACACCCGAAGTTCACACTCACTCTCTGATCATGGGGGATGAGCATCTTAGCACTGTTCCTAATAAAGAATCGGACGAATTAATAAAGTCTAGTGTTGAGATCCTTGTCCCAATCCCGAGAGAGTCACAGGGAACTTTTGATGATATGTGTGATATTCCTTCCCCTATTGAGTGTCCTAAAGATCAATTTGAGACTTTCTCAGATTTTAATGATGATTGTACATCTCATGGAGACATTGAGTATATCGAGGTACCACTGCCTCATTCTGATGTTGATCCTCTTCTTGAGGAGTTCGCTGATGAACTTGCTCACATCAATCCACTTTCATTGGAAAGTTATGATGGTCTCCTCGATTTCCAAGCCGATCTGGGAGAAATTGAAAGTCTCCTTTATCATGATCCGTCACTCACTTCTGATCCCAGCAGTCCAATAGAGAATGATAATCTCTTTGTTCCCGAAACATTCAATACTACTCTCACCAATCCTCTATTTGAATTCGAATCTGAATTCACTTCGATTTCTGATAATCCACTCTTTGGTACTCAGATTGAGGATTGTGATGAGTTTATTCCGGAACATGAGTTCCCTGATTCACATCTTGTGAGTGATTCTCTTCATGAGGAGTTCTCCGGTGAACTCGCTCATCAGTTTGATAGCCCGGGGGGAGATGCTCTCAATTATGAGAATTTGCAAATTCCCACCCACCCTCCCGGGTTGTTTACGAGCTTACCCTTTGAAATCCAAACTCAGGCTAATGAGCCTCCTCTCGAGGAAGAAGATCAAATCATGCTTTTTATCATGATTTTCTTCCTTTTCTTCACCTATAAGGTGACTTCTTCCCTTCTTCACTCCTTCGGGAGTGAGGACACCATATTTGATCCCGGCATTTTCATGTATCATTATCTTGAGCCGGGATTATATCTCATCGGTGTGGAACTTTCACGTGCTTCAAATGTTTGTCCAAACATTTTGAATGAAAGTCCGATTGAGATTGTTTCTTCCACATCATGCTTTCCCAAGGACAAATGAATTCGGGGTCGAGTCAAGCTAGCGACTCGGTAAACAAAAACAGTAGCATGCATATAGGGTTTTCACCCTAAGTGTGGGGGAGTCCCCCATGCTATGGTTACAAGAGTGAAAAACAAAATGGTGTTTTCCACGCTTAGCTTGTAATGTTGCCCTTTTACGTTCAAAATGTCGGCATAATAGCCGGGATTTTGAATATTGAGGACAATATTCATGCTAAGTGTGGGGGGTATTCGCTATTCTAGCGAATTTTATCACATTTTACTATATAATACCCCCGTTTTAGCCAAAATTTCAAAAATTTTAAAAATTTTTCACTGGTGCTTCAAAATTTTTGTGGTAATCAGTCCGCCTTGTCTAACCGACAAAAGGGATTGGCTAGTCCAGGAGCAAACGGCTCTTGGTAAAGACATATCAAATCCGTTTACGACTTGCAATTTGCCCAAAATTGTATGGTTCCTCAACTCTCCATCATCCTCAAAAGCTAATGAGTTGGCTAGCCCGCAAGATTATGGCTTGTGGTAAAGGCAGTGGAAAATCCATAATTGGTAATCAGCTCACCAAGATGTTGACTAGGTCCATCAAGATGATGGCTAGTCCAGGAGCAAACGGCTCCTGGTAAAGACTAATCAAATCCGTTGACAGCTGGTGGTTTGCTCAAAATCACACGGTTATCAGGTGTGCCACAGTTCTTACACCTGGCTACTCCAGAAGTAATGGCTTGATGCGTGGGAATCGCACCTTGCTTTACCTCTCGAGGGATCTTGAGAAGCTTACAACCCCCACCAGGCAGTGTACCTGATCGTTGTAGTATAGTATAGTGACAAGTACCGGGGGATTGATCGTTCAGCTTAGGAATAGTGTCGCTAGGATTAGAAAACCTAATTAATAGTTCTAGAGGTGAGAGATGATTATTTTTGTATTTTTATATTTTTATGAAAGCAAGTAAAATCTCGGGTTTTAGAAGAGTGGGCGGAATTAGTTGCTATTCAACTAACCCAAAGCTATTAAAATAATTAAAATGAAATTAAACTAAATTAAACTAAGGTTGTGAGCAGTAATTGGAGAAATTGTGTTTACTTAGACTTCATTACTCCCTAGATATCTTTTACATGTTAATTACTTGTTATACTTGTATGAATGACGGATTGTATTCCTTAATACCATTCGTGGGGTGGCATACATAACTCCCCAACTCTATGAGCTCTTATCTCCTCCTACACCATGACCCAGCACAACTATAGGGATTGTAAACAGTGGCTCATGCATTAAATACAACCAATAAAGACCTAGTACGCCTCGGTTCATGTTTCTTAAGACGTTCAAGCATGTTACCATTTGGAGATCTGCCAGTTTTCTTAAGCCTAACATATAAATCATTCATTCAAAACAAGAATAGACAAGTAATCAACACATAATCAACATCTAGGTTTCATTAGATCTAAGCAAACACAAGAGAGATCTAGCCTAGCATAATGGAATTGAGACAAGAACAAGAGATAAACAACCAACACATAGACATATTGATTGAATTGAAAGTACACTTATCTCAATTACAATGCAAGGTCTCAAGGGTTTGGAACCCTTGAAAAACCTGTAAAAGAGGCACCAAAATCGTCTTTAGGGTTTCACCAAAACTTCTCCCCCTTTTAATGAAAAAAACTAGAAAACTATATATAGGAAAAACAGTCTGACGGCGTCAAGAGTTAGTTCTGACGCCGTCACCTCGCCGCCATATACTTCCTCGGACGGCCTAGATCCACTTATGACGGCCTATGTGACGCCGTCACCACCCACGGTATAATATTTTAGCCACTTTGACGCCGTCACCAGTCCATCTGACGCCGTCACCAGCTACGATGTTTAATTCTCCATGTCTGACGCCGTCAAGAAGGTAGTCTTGACGCCGTCACCTTGTATCTTCAGCATGGATTTTTGGTACTTTGCCGTTTTCTTCACTTTTATGCTCCAAAAACGTCCAAAATAGCTTCTTTTCCAGAATTCACTCTCCAAACACCTAAAATCACAAAAGGAACGATTTAGGGCAATATCTGATCAAATAAAGTCGGATTCGGGCTTAAATGACCCCCTAAAAACGGATCATTTTTCGCCTTATCATATACCCTTACACTTGAGATTTGCTTGTCCTCAAGCAAATGAGCTTTTATTCTACTCAAAAGACAAGTTAGGGGTCATTTAACACTAATATAAAAGTAATTACAGCAAATAATCGTTCCACTAAAAACCAATAGACAAGCATGGAGGTCATACACAAGCACCTCACAAATAGTGTTTAGATACTCACATCTCTCGGGTGTAATAAAGTAATATAACATTATGGAAATGGAAGATATCTCTCACTACCTGTCATAGCAAAATAGATTACCATAGGCTTGGGAAAGGATCAAACCTCCACCACATGGCGTAAGCACCTAGGATAAACTATCAAAGAGGTCTTTTAAAGGGTTATAACGTTAGGTGTAGGGATATGAATTACACGGTTTTGTTGGATAAAGGGAGTTTTACTGGTGGCGAGTTAACAATCTTAGTTAATTACATGTACAAGTTGGCGTTGCTAAGCCAAGACTAGACTCGACTTAAGCTAATAAATGAAAAATAACAAAAATATAAAATAAACATAGAATGAAAACGGGATGGTAGTCCGTATGTTTTTTTTTTTTCTTTTTTTTTTTTTTTTTTTTTTTTTTTTTTTTTTTTTTTGCATACACTCTTACCCTACCATCCGAAATAATACATCATAGGGGTATGAACGTTCCCCTTACACTTGAATCTTTACATACTTTACATTTAACTAATCTAATGACTCGAATTAAGAAAATCAAAACACTTGGAGCACTTTTAAGATTAACGCACGTATGGGGGTAATAAGTGATGTTCTTCCCCATTACTCCATAAAATAAGTACTTACCCATGAGTCCCAATGGTCCCAAAACAATATGTACAAGGATATGACTCGACTTAGCAACCATGTAATCAATTAGAAAGTTAACTTAGGGTTTAACAAATAACAATAATGCACTAAAAATGAGCGCATACACGGAAGGCTAAGGCGATTTGGGTGTACATTTAAGTGGGGTGTAACAAATTCTTCCTTTAAGTAAAATGCTTAAAGTTAGAAACGAAAAGATAGGCTCGGAGGGGTGTACTAGGGGTATCGTGTACTAAAAATGAGTACAACGCTAAGGGTGTGGGAAAAATTAGTTGACTTAACTAGCCAAGTAATATGACTTAAATGGTCAAGTAATTATAATACGGGTTTAACACAAGGGTGATCCTAATGCCTCTTATCATGTAGTAAATCCTACCACACGAATGTAGTCTCACTAGCGGTCTCGGGATGCATCACTAACGCAAGTTCTAGAATCTAAATGCTACCGGTACACTCATAAGCACTAATAATGAATGCTTTTCCTATCAAATCTAAAGGCGAACCTCACATTTTTGGGTGGAAATTTTTTCTGAATATACGGTTATGTGCTAGTCATACAACCTCCTATCCATGAGACGCTTGCTATGGCTAAAGTTTCACTCCTAAATGTTGTAAAAAATTTTAAATTTGGCGCTAAAATTACACTAACAAGTATTTCTCGTAGTTTTATTACTCATCTACTATCAAACAAAACAAATTCAAGCGAAAGTGCATATGTAAGGTATCATCTTTTTACCCTCCCCTTACACTTAAGATGAACATTGTCCCCAATGTTCAAGTAAAGAATGTAAAAGTTAAAAAGTAAAGAGAATGAAATCAAATACTCCCCTGATTCGCTCGGTATGGATTTTAGTTGGCCAGGTTAGATCTTCCTCCAAGAAAACGAACAATCAAAGCTTCCCTTCCAGAATATAAATCATCTTCTTGTCACAAATAACCTGTAAATCCTGACAAAAGTAGACAAGGCAACCTCGCGTAAAATCGGCGGTATCCTATATAAGTTACTAACTCCTAGAAAACTAAGTAAGATATAATGCTTGTGGAATGAAGTTTGCAGATTTCCTGGAGATTATAAAACTTAATAATTCACAAAAACCATAAGACTCCGTTAGAAAAACAAAACCGGTAAAATTTCCAGATTTTAACTCCTGACGCCGTCAAGAGCAAACCCTGACGCCGTCAGAATGGACCTGCAGAAATTCTTATGTTAAGTTTCCGGAAAATTTCTGGAAAAACTTTGTCCTACTTCCTGGAAAACCCTGCAAAACTTCATTATGACTCAATACAAGCATTTGACTCTAACAAATACGAATATACATGTTCATTAAATATTGTGGATAATCATGATCGGTTTGTTTCTTAAAAACATATTTGGGGTTTCCCCTTACACTTATCTTTTGCAAAAATACCTTTAGGTTGAAGTTAAGACTAGGCTAAACAACATAATAAAGTATTTCCACTTTTTAGTAGAGAAACATGATCAACCAACAATAAAAACAAAGCATGCATACGGAAGCAAATAACAATCAAACAAATAAAAATCACACAAAACATGGGTTGCCTCACAAGAAGCGCTTTTCTTTATTTACGAGTCTTGTAGCTAGACTCAAGGTCGTGGGTTACTACGTGATCTCATCATTGGTTCCACTCTCTAGGTCGTCTTCTAAACTAGTATCGCTTTCATAGTGTAAGTACTTCGGATCTTCGTATTCGAAAACATCCCGTCGATACTTAGAGCCAAGCTTACTAACATCCTTAAAGAACCCACATGATAAATCAGAAATATTTCTACACCCTCTCCTAACATCATCATCACACAAGACAAGTTGGGAGCTCATCACATCGAGCCCGTCGCAATCTATTTCCCTAAGGTCTCTTCTTTTGTATGGCGTTTGGTATGAAATCCTCCTAATCCCGTCAGTGAAAGTCATGATTCCGTTCAAGTCATCCACTATCAACTTAGTGATTTCACAAAAGGGTGCTCCAAAGACGACTTGCGATAGCCTAGGGTCAACAAAGTCCTCTATGTTGTCCACAATTGTGAACTCCATAGGGAATGCCATATTTCCTACGAACACTTGGATTTCATGATCCTTACCAACCACCTTCTCTCCCTTGTAAATCATCCCCCATCTGCAGATATTGTTATAATGAAACAATGACATGAAATTCTTTGGCAGGAATACATTAATGTATATGTTTTCGAAGTACTTATGACCGATCATGCAAGGGATTTTTAGGTTATTTGGATCACGTCGTTTGATCTTTCTCAACTCTCCATCCTTTGACCCATATAGATTCCCCTCAAGGGAGGGACGATACTCATAAACCTCCTCACCATCCCTACGAAAAATTACCGTTCTAACACCATTGGTAAGTAATACACTACCATCTTTCTCGTCAAGGATTGCTCCTGATTCATTGATGAATGGCATCCCAAGGACAAGGTTGGTTAATGTTTGATTGGTGAGAGGGTCCACGTCATCAAACACGGTGAGGTTAGTATTGTAAACAAGCTCTCCAATCCTAATTGACAAATTCGCTACTACCCCTTCGCACGCAATGTGTTCTGGGAAAGCCTTGTGATATAGGGAAAGTGGGATTACGTTGACTGGGAAACTAGGATCTATATGACTATCAATTAAGACCTTTCCCTCAATGGCACAGGAGATTTTGAAAAGTTTAAAGCCGCTCTCCTCGGTTTGATTGCTACCTATACTAATAACATCCTCTACTCCGGATTCTTCTATAACAGATTTACTCAAAATGGTTGGGCCTTTCTCCTGTTCCTCCGATGTCTCGTTCCTTTCATCCGGTTTGTCGGATTTCTGCAAGGTGCACTGCTCGGGTGAGTTGGTAGGTTTCCTTGCAGAAATGTGGTCAACCTTTGAGATCTCATCCTTCGCTGTCTGACTGAGTTTGTCAGTTTGTTGTTGGGTTAGATCGGATGCTGCAGCTGATATAGTGGTGATGGTGTTTACGAAGTGGATTGGTCCAGGGGGGTTGATAGGTCCTTTTTCGTTAGGAGATAGATGTTTGAATAGCTTGCTAGGACTTTTTATTTTTACAGGGGAGGCTGGTGGACTCATGACGGTAGCAGACTTAATCTCATCAACGTGAATGGGCTTATTATCAATATGCTCTTTGATAGCCGTTAACAGATTACAAATCTTGTTGTTCATGTCAGCCTGCTGTTGTTTGAATTTTGTCTCGAGTGTAGTGAGCTGCAGTTCTTGAGAAAGAATGAATTTTTTTAAATCATCTTCACAGCTTCGCCTAGGGCTATTTTGCGATGGAAAATGTTCGGACCAAATGAGTGGTGAGGAGTCATTGAATGATACACTTCGTGTTTGATACCCTCTAAAATTAGGTTTATCCTTCCATGCCTCATATGCTTCGGCAGAAGTTCGAGGACCCTGCCCTACGTGTGATGATGTGAATTCGTTATAAGCACGTTTTGGAAGTTCCATGCAGTTGTAAGTCTCATGAGGGCCATTGCATAGTTTGCATGTAGAAGCGATTCTGCTTACTTGGCTTGAAGGCTTATGAGCTTCGTAAGATTTCATAAGAGACTTGACTCGACCTTCAAGTTCCATGATCCTACGGTCGGGAGTGCTTGAATTGTTCGAAGGCAAAGATATTGCCTTGACTGTTTTGTTCAAATCACGGGGATCATTCCAACTTTCGTTGTCATAGAGAGCAAGATCTTCTATGAGTTCCCATGATTGTTCCGCACTAAGATCACGTAGCTTACCACCGGCCGATTGGTCAATGATTCGCCTCGTGGAGATGTCGATATGGTCATAGAAGATTTGGACTTGGAGCCAAAGATCTATGCCTTGATGAGGGACTTTTTGGAGTAAGTCCTTGAAACGAGTCCATGCTTCATAAAGAGATTCATTTTGACGTTGTTGAAACATCAAGATGTCTTTCCTAAGTTTAGTAGTTCTCCCCGGTGGGAAAAATTGAGCAAGGAAACGAGTGGTGAGATCATCCCATGTGGTGATGGATCCCGCGGGTAAACGCTCAAGCCATTGACTAGCTTGATCCCGTAGAGAGAATTGGAATAGGCGTAAATGGGTAGTCTCTCTAGTTTCAACACCTAGGTCTATGGAATCTACGATTTTGAGGAAGTCCTTAAGGTGTTGGTTTGGATCTTCGGAACGAAGTCCATGGAATGCACATCCGCTTTGCACCAACCGGATGGTGTCGGATCGCAAGGGGGTCACATTGGCTCCGGTGAGCTCAATGGTGTTTCGGTAGCCTTGGTGGCTGGGTCGGGATTACTCTCCTAAGGTTCGGGGCCTAAGGGGTTCTAATGGTGGGTTTTGTTGTGGTGGGATGATGGGTTCAAAGATGTTACCACCTTCCATGATGTCGGATGGTAAAGAGTTACGAACAAAGGCACGAAGAAATAAGATAGACTAAAGAAGACCTAAAAATAAAAATAAAAATCTTACTAGAAAGGAATCTAGCAAGTAGACCTAATAAAAAGAAATCCTAACCTAGACAATAACTATTTCCCCGGGCTGCGGCGCCAAAAACTTGATGCGTGGGAATCGCACCTTGCTTTACCTCTCGAGGGATCTCGAGAAGCTTACAACCCCCACCAGGCAGTGTACCTGATCGTTGTAGTATAGTATAGTGACAAGTACCGGGGGATTGATCGTTCAGCTTAGGAATAGTGTCGCTAGGATTAGAAAACCTAATTAATAGTTCTAGAGGTGAGAGATGATTATTTTTGTATTTTTATATTTTTATGAAAGCAAGTAAAATCTCGGGTTTTAGAAGAGTGGGCGGAATTAGTTGCTATTCAACTAACCCAAAGCTATTAAAATAATTAAAATGAAATTAAACTAAATTAAACTAAGGTTGTGAGCAGTAATTGGAGAAATTGTGTTTACTTAGACTTCATTACTCCCTAGATATCTTTTACATGTTAATTACTTGTTATACTTGTATGAATGACGGATTGTATTCCTTAATACCATTCGTGGGGTGGCATACATAACTCCCCAACTCTATGAGCTCTTATCTCCTCCTACACCATGACCCAGCACAACTATAGGGATTGTAAACAGTGGCTCATGCATTAAATACAACCAATAAAGACCTAGTACGCCTCGGTTCATGTTTCTTAAGACGTTCAAGCATGTTACCATTTGGAGATCTGCCAGTTTTCTTAAGCCTAACATATAAATCATTCATTCAAAACAAGAATAGACAAGTAATCAACACATAATCAACATTTAGGTTTCATTAGATCTAAGCAAACACAAGAGAGATCTAGCCTAGCATAATGGAATTGAGACAAGAACAAGAGATAAACAACCAACACATAGACATATTGATTGAATTGAAAGTACACTTATCTCAATTACAATGCAAGGTCTCAAGGGTTTGGAACCCTTGAAAAACCTGTAAAAGAGGCACCAAAATCGTCTTTAGGGTTTCACCAAAACTTCTCCCCCTTTTAATGAAAAAAACTAGAAAACTATATATAGGAAAAACAGTCTGACGGCGTCAAGAGTTAGTTCTGACGCCGTCACCTCGCCGCCATATACTTCCTCGGACGGCCTAGATCCACTTATGACGGCCTATGTGACGCCGTCACCACCCACGGTATAATATTTTAGCCACTTTGACGCCGTCACCAGTCCATCTGACGCCGTCACCAGCTACGATGTTTAATTCTCCATGCCTGACGCCGTCAAGAAGGTAGTCTTGACGCCGTCACCTTGTATCTTCAGCATGGATTTTTGGTACTTTGCCGTTTTCTTCACTTTTATGCTCCAAAAACGTCCAAAATAGCTTCTTTTCCAGAATTCACTCTCCAAACACCTAAAATCACAAAAGGACCATTTAGGGCAATATCTGATCAAATAAAGTCGGATTCGGGCTTAAATGACCCCCTAAAAACGGATCATTTTTCGCCTTATCATGGCTTTTGGTAAAGAGTTTTTCAAATCCATCAAGTTTTCAAAACAGTATTGCTAGGGACTAGCAATAGTTTAGTGTGGGGGATTGATGAGTGCTCAAACACTCATCATTTTTGATCTAATCTGAACTGCAAAACATACAAAAACATTCAGTAATGCATCAAAATACTGAAAATATTTCAAAATTGTGTTTTATATGTTTTAGATGCAAAATGAGCAAAAATTGATGAAAAATGTATAAAGTTTGCAAAATTGGCAGTTTCAGTCCCTCAACTTTTATAAAATTACAAAACTAGTCCCTGGATATTCAAAATATGAAAAATTATCACCAAAGGTCCTTTTACAATCATAAGTTGTCATATTTTGTCCTTTGGTGAAAAATTAGAAAGTTTTGAAAAATTACAATTTAGTCCCTGGAGTTACAGATTTTGGCAGATTCAGTCCCTGGTGGGATAATTTTGAATGAAAAATCATTTTGGGTCCTTGGGCAGTTACAAAAATCATTTTTAGTCCTCAGGGTGAAGTTTGAGAAATTTTCATGTTTGGTCCCCATACTTTGAAATATATCAATTTTAGTCCCCGAGAAATTTTGAAAAATAAAAATGAAAAAAAAATGGTTTTTGAAATATTGTTGATTGGCAAGTTTGGTCCTTATCATATATTTTGTGAAAGCTACAATTTCAGTCCTCCAACTTTTGGTAATTTACAATATTGGTCCTTATTGTTTACTAACTACCATTTGGACCCTTTTTATAATCATAAACCATGTACCAAACCCTACACAAGCCTGGTCCAGTTACCATCCCAAACCCCCAAGCCCAACCAAAGCCCACTACCCTTTTTTAATATTAACCTGGTTCGTTGACCAGGCCCAAACACTGTACAACCACCTCCTTCCCTGAATACCCGTTCCATGTCCCCCCTCCTCCTCTCACCTTTTCACCAAACCATCAATTTCATTAAACACTTCTCACCAAAACCTTCCCCCTCATTTATTACACCCCAACCTCCTCACATGTTCCACTAAAAGCCTTCCAATTGCTTTCCCGCCAAATTCAAATAGACGGCTAGGATGAGTTTCAATCATCCATTGGTTCAGAAAAGATGTGGGATAGAGAGAGAAGGATGCCAAGGCCTATAAAAGTGAAGAAAAACTAATGAAGGAGGCAGTTAGTTAGTATTATTTAGTTGTAGTTTAGTTTAATTATTTTTAAAATGTAATTTTCATCCCTGTGTTTGTTCAAATTTTAAATTGTATTCTTAAGAGTTTTTTAGTGTAAAAACAATCTAATTCAAGTCTGTAACTCAGTTCAAGTTTTTATTTCCTAATTACAATTTTTATTTAAGAAATTTCTTTTCATTTGTGGTATTATAAAAGTGCTTGTTTAGTAGTAAGTGGTGTTCACATAAGCCATTTATGAGCTTTAATAAGCTCAGCAAGGTTTGAAATAGGTTTAAGCTTCAAGATTGTAACTGGTCAACAAAAGTCAAACTGGGTCAAATGGGGTGGATGTTGATTCAGACCTGGTTGCATGGGTAATGATAGGTTGAACATGTCACAGTAAAGCTTAAATGAGCTTTACATCATTGTCTTGAGGTCTGTTTACCTCTTACTCAGCTTATTTCATTGATTATCTCATAAGAGTATCTGTTGTCAATTCATTATCATTTCTTGTTATTTAGTGGTAGATTATGGTTTAGATGTTTTAATTTGATAGTATGATGCAGTGTTTTCTTTGTGGTTAGCTTAAAATGTGCTTGTTCTTTTAAAAACATCTCAACAGTTTCACTTAAGGGGTGTTTGGAACAGTGAGTTTAGCTGAGATTGCAAGTGTTTCAAATGATAAAACTGATTTAGGCATACTACTTATGTCCATTTAAGCTTAGTTCAACCATTAATTTGGTCATTTGTCAAATAAAAGTCAAAATCACCCAAATCCCACCCCAACAGTTCACTGTTGGAGTTTGTGGATCTCAAAACTCAAACATTTTGTTAAAAGTAGTCTTTCTAGCCTAGCTTAGTATTAATATAACCTAAGTCATCTATTTCAGTCATCAAATCTAGAATCAAAACTCAACAAAGTCAAAATTTGGTTTTTCTTAAAAAGTCAAAACATTCAATTGTGCAGAAAACTCAAAATGGTGAGATTTGTTGTGATTTATGTGAGAGGTCTCATGCCCTGATCTTTTGATATGTGATAATACCCCAGCTTAACTCTTGATTCCCCCCCCCCCTTGCTTCATTTTTGCAAATTTTCTGTTGGGCCCCACCTTGCCTCAAAATCACTTGCAGGGCAAGGTTCACCCCTGCACACAGTCACCCAGGCTCAGACCCCCAACTTCCTAGGTCCTTCATGCCCTCATCAGTGGCCCCCAAGGTTTAAATTTTGATTCTTTCAACTACCTAGGTGGGGGACTATCCATTGCAACCATATTTGTGTCCCCAATCCTCCTAGTATGCCCCCTAGGCTGCCATTAAGCTTGTCCCATATCTGAGTTCACAGTTTGGTTTTGGATTAGCTTATCCAGCTTATCTAGCTTATTCAAGGTCTAAACTTGTTCCTTCCAGCTTATTTTTGTGCACTTAGCTTAGTTACACCAGAAACATCCATAGTGGGCCCCACCTAAGCTGATTTGAGCTTTATTTCCACCTTGGTCAACAGAAGTCAACTGTTGACCAAATAAGCACCTCAAGTGCTTATTGTTGATTTTCATAAAAGTTGTTTTTGTAAAAGTTTGTTGTTTTTAGTTGTAAAATAAGTTTGTAAAATAAAAATCAAGAAAAATCAATTTAATATTAAGTGATAGTTTCTATTTAATGTAATTTAATTTTAATTTTCATTTTTAAATTTTAATTAAGTACTTAGCTATTTTATATTTTTCTTAAATTCCTCTTATATTAAAGTAATTATAATAATTTTTTCAGATTTTTGTTTTGTAATTAAGTATTTATTAGATTTAATCTTAGTTTTATTAATAATTAAGTAATAATTAGGTTTAAATAGCATAATTAGTTTTTATTAAGTGAAACCTAGTTTTTATATTTTTTTATAGCTTTTATATGTTATAAAATAATTTTAGAAATTTTATTAGAATTTTTACTGTTCATTTGCTATTTTTCTTAATTTTAAATAGTTTAATTAGTTAATTAGTAATTAATTAGTTATTTTTTTTTAACAGAATTAATTAGTTATTAATTAATAGAAAAACCACAAAAAGACAAAAATACTTATTTTTAATTTTAAAACTTATTTTTAGTTATTTTATAATTTTAGAAATTTTATTTTCACCTTTTTAGTATTTAATCAATATTGTATTATATTTAAGTTATATAAATATTAATAATTAGTATTAATTAGTATTTAATTAATAATAAATAATTAATTAGTGTTAAAATTCATTTTCTTTTTCTAAAAATTTTCTTTTATCTTATAGTTTGTAAAAAAGTCATTTTCACCCCCTGGGTGTTTTCAGATTTCAGTTTTTACTTTTTATTTCGTACGTTTATGTTTTATTTAAACGTAACGTACGCGTTTTTAAGTTTTAAATGTTTCTGGTTTTTCCAACTTTCCAGTCTTGTTTATATAGCTTGTTTAAGCTATTTCTTCATATATTCCTTAGCTTAATCACTCACAAATCTTTTCCTGTCTAAATTCACCCGATCACAGAACCGTTTTATAACCATTCATACCTCGTCGGGACATAACGACCCGGGGAGACACTATATTCCGCGGAGCATTGACTCTGAGCAGTTTGACCTTGTTGACCATCACCTGGTCAATTTAGGTTGACCGTTTGGAGCCAATCAATGGTTTTGGAAGTAAGTATGCGTGTTGAATAGGCTTATAACTATGGTCGCGAACATAATTATAAGGGTATCACACACGTGGACTTGTGACCATTATTGCATTGATTGATGTTTGTTGTTATATGTTGTGGTAGATGGTATGTGATATCATGTTAGTGATGGCTGTATGGTTAGAGAAATATTCTCTTAACCATTTGGGCAGTCGTTATATGTTGGGGTGTGTAGGTGGTAAGATTCCATCCTACCTATCATATGTTGATACCTCAATTATCGGTGGGTACTTATGTTGTGGTATTTAAGTTGATTCGTTTGCTAGGCGCTCCGTTTGTATACCCAATTCTTTGGTTGGCATTCCTATTCGTTCCATGATGGTAAAGATGCCATATTCCTTCTATTTGATGTCATGGTAGGTGTTGGGAAATTGAATTCGTTTTGTTGGATATTGGTTCGTTTCTTTGGTTATCCCATACATTCATTCCTCGGATGAATGTTATACTATTCCTCAAATATTTTTGGTTCGTGACGAGTTGGTGTGGATATTTGATCCCTCATTTACACACACCAATTGAATTTTGTGACCTGTTAGTATCGGTGTTCTTCTATGATTTTGGTTTGATCGTTGTACGAATGAGTCTGTAAGTTCATCGTTTGGTTTGCAATGTTTTTGCGTGAGTGTTCACTGGTATGAGTTAGTTTAAGGATTATTTTGATTACAAAATTCTTCAATGTCTTTTGCGTTTGATTAAGAGGTTGTAATAGAGTCTTTATGGCATTTTACAAATTTGTTTTGGGTATTTCAAGGTCGTTTGATGGAAACTAATATTTTTATGGGAAATGAAGTGTGAAAAAAAATGGTTATGTTGATGTCTTACATAAAATGGTTTACGTATATTTTATAAAAAATGTATAAGTTTAAGATATGTTTTGTGAAAAAAAAATGGTGTTCATTTGTTTTTGGGAAGGTAGAGTACAGGAATAAGGACTGTATATGGTTCTCATTTACCAAACTTGTTATGTATTTGATTCATTGAGTGTTTCTTTCGTTGAGGTACGTTTGTGGATGTTTTATAGGTACGTGTATTTTATATTTTCTTTGTATGGATGTTCATGAACATTTTATCCGTGTCTACTTTTATTGGGGAAAATTTCTCATTGTGTTTTCTAGCTTTGATTTTGATGTTCGTTACTTCGCTAGTCGGTAATACGTACCCCTTTTGAGTTCGTTGATATGCGTTTTAGTTCGACCGGTTTCATGGTTCGTGTTGTTTACTTAGGATAGATTTTCGTTTTGATTATCAATTTGTTCGTTGAAGAAGAAGAGGATGTTTGCCAAGTTGTTCAAGTGAGAGGTGTAGCTTTAAGATGTACGTTCTTCAGGAAGGTGGTCAACGATAGGGAGTGTTCGTGGACACTAGTAAGATGAAAGTAGTGAAGCGTGGAAAGTACCTGAGACACCATCTGAGAGACGATTGTCCTCAGGATTGGCAGGTACTATTGAAGATTCATTTGTATCTTTCTATAGATTGCGTAGGCATCGCGGAGGTAGAAGATCCATAAGAGGAACTGTGTGATACGTGATTTAAAGTTGGGGAGTAGAACTTGGAGATGATATTTGTATGGAGCAAAGAGTGTGGTCTACCCAGATCATAAGAATCTTTAGCATATATTTGACAAGAGGTTAATATATGTTGAAGAGAAGTTGGGTGTGGAATTTCTCAGTGACTACGACTGTCTGATTCGCCACCGTAAAGGAAGGGCAGACATCGTGGTAAGAGCGCTGAGCGGGAGTGAACGAGTGAAACTTGGATGTTTGTGAGCAATGATTATGATAATTCAGTTCAGAGTTAAGAGGATGATATTGACAGCCTAGAGAGAGAGGTTCAAGGATAAGAACATGTAAGAAGAATGATTACTTGGTTTAGACCAGTAAATGGAAAGGAACGAAGATGGAGGAATGTACTTTGCGGACCAGCTATTGGTTTCATTGAGAGGAAGCGTAAGGACATCAATCATGCAAGGTATTTGATACATCCGAGAATGGAAAAGACGTATTATTGCCTTAGTAAGAGGTGTATGGAGGAGTTGGCGAGATTTTCGCTCGGTGAGTTGGTAAAGAACCATGGGGTGTCGCGTTGATCATCAAGATACATGATGAAATACTTACTTCGCGATAGTGGTAAACGTGTTATAGAGTCTTGAGAACGCATATGTAGAGGAGTACGACTTATCATTCTCTAAGGAGTGAACTAAGTGAGCGTACAAATCAGGCGTTGAATGGTGAGCTGAGAGCATGGGTGTGTTTGATTTTGGAGGAAGCTGGGGTATACATTTACCCTTAGCTGAGTTCTCCTATATCAACAATTATCATTCTAGCATAGAGTATGTGTCGTGTAAAAAGTTGTATGGAATGTAATGTAGGTCACCGTTCTGTGGACTGAGGTTGGAACAAGCCAACTAATTGGTCCTGAAATAGAACGAGAGACTACGAATAAGGTTTTCGGATTAAGGAAAGACTTAAGGCAGCAAGAGATCGCCAAAAGAGCTATGCGAATTATTTCTGTAATCCCTTAGAGTTTGGTGTTAGTAATATTGTAAGGTTAAAAGTATCGCCTTGGAAGGGTGTTGTGCGTTGCGGTAAGAAAGGCAAGGTAGCACCGAGATACGTAGAACCATTTGAGATTTACGGAAAGGATTGGATTTGAAACATATCGGTTGAATTTGTCTGAGGAGTGAAGTAGAGTGCATGATACGTTTCACGTATCTAATGGAAAGAAGTGGTTGGCAGATGCTAGTCTGCATGTGCCATTAGATGAGAATAAGGTTGAAAACACTCTCCGTTTTGTCAAGAAACCTGTTAAGATTATGGATCGAGATGTTAAAGGTTGAAGTATGGTGAGATAGCGTTGGTATAGGTATGGTGGGATTCTAAGCGTGGTCCTGAGTTTACTTGGGAACGTGAGGGTCCGATGATATTTAAGTACCCAATTTTGTTTGCTGATGTGGTTGGTGAAGTAGATCGTTTGTAGTTGGATTTAGATCGTGGATGTTAGATGCGGGGTGTTCATAAATGCTTTGTTTTATGGGTATCTGTTATTTCAGAATGCGTCTTGCGGTTACCATTTGGCTTTTCATTTGGTTCAAGAGTATCATACCTATCCACGAGAAGTCGTTCGGATCTTTGGTGTTATTGATCGGTGTAGTGTATTTATTTTCGTATATCGTTGGAGTGTCGGAATGTTTTCTATCGTGTGAATTCGAGTATTTAGTCGGTTCACATTTTTGCGATTCTTTCTCTGTGATTTTATGGTGTGGTATTCATCCGCTTAAAAATCCATAAATTTCCTTTTGTTGTTGTGAGTGGTGACTATAGTAGTTGAAATCTCGGGACGCGATTTCCCTAAGTGGGGGATGATGTAACAACCGTGGTTTTAGCAGGTCAGTTTGACTGATAGTCTTGACTCGGTTGACGTTTGTTTGGTGTGTATTAGGTGTTTGAAGTGATATATGAGTGATATGGGTGAGTTTTAGCACTAAATCCCTTTGCGTAAATGGTTTTATTGTGATTTGGAAAGTTTGTAATTTGGGAAAGT
The DNA here is from genome assembly GCA_030686995.1 of Artemisia argyi. Lineage (NCBI taxonomy): Eukaryota > Viridiplantae > Streptophyta > Magnoliopsida > Asterales > Asteraceae > Artemisia > Artemisia argyi. The sequence continues at coordinate 150,296,902 of CM060705.1, forward strand.
TCATTTTGATCACCTTTGTGGTGTAGAAATGACTTGTGCAGTTTTGATGTTTTTTGTGTTTTTGCGTAACGAGTCTTCGTTCAAGTATTTTAGCGTTAGCAAGTTACGAGGAGTTTGTTTTTATGTGTTATGCTTATAAAAGAGTGTGAAAATCTATTTTTGGAAACTTTGTTTTGAAAATGATAATTTTCCGGTTGGTCGTAAAAACTGAGGTTTATCGCGTAAGATGTCTGGATTAGTTACGGGTATTTATAAAATAAGAAAAGTATGAGGTTTTTGGTGTAATAAATTAATTTAATAAAAAATAAATAAAAATATATATATGTAAGTAAAAAATTCGGCTAGAAGGATTTTAGGGGAAAAAGGAAACCCAATTTGAGTCCAAATATGACTCTTATGCCCAAGGAATCCTATCCCAACCCAAACAAGCCAAACCTCCAACCCATATTTACCCCACAAACGACCCATAACCCCTTTTTCCTGCAATTTAGAGTCGACATATGGAGAATCAAGAAGAAAAAAATTAGGGTTTTTATTATTGAAGCTAAAATCAAGATCAAGGTATATTTTCGATACTAGTTTTCATTCAATTAATTAGTTATTGATCTAATTCATGTAATGTAAAGTATGATGGATTAGGGTTTGTGTTAACTTCTATAAATTAATGTTATTAAACATGTTTGGATCAATTAATGATAATAGTAAGATGATTGGTTAAGAGAATTGAGCGTAAAACATGTTAGTTATTGAGTTAGGGTTTGGACATATTTGTAAGACTGTAAAGATGTGAGTGTAAATAACAGATGGTAATGAGTTAGGTCACGAATTTTAGGTCTAAATTGAAGTATAATGAAAGAGCTTTCCAAAAAGTCCAGCCACGATCGATTTTAAGGTTGGGAAGTCAGTCTTTTGATTTTTCTTTGTTAAGGTGTCAAAGCTGTCAAACCGGGACAGATTTTGGGTAAAAGTTTGAGGGTGTCATGTGGTTGTAAAAGTGGTACTTTGACTTGGCCTTCTGGAATAGTTAATGCGACCTAATTAGAAGGATGTTTATCCTGTTACTCGCGCATGCGACCTAATTGATGTGTAATGTGTTTAATGGAATCCAATTAGGAAGATGCTTATCCTGTTGCTCGCGCATGCGACCTAATTGATGTTTGATATGGTTGATGGGATCCAATTAGGAGGATGCTTATTCTGTTGCTCGCGCATGCGACCTAATTGATGATTATGGGGTCGGAGGACACGAGCCGTCCTAATGGTTGCCTTATGAGTGTTATTGCCTTTGTGTATGGATATTGACTTGCAAATGCATGTAGCTATATGATAACCATAATTATTTGTCCAGCTATATTTTGTAATCACAGTGAATTTGGTTGCCTTGTGTGTTGAGTCTCAAACCTATGAATCTCACCAACATTATGTTGACGTTTTAAGCATCATTTTCAGGTGAGCTTTCTAAGGATAAGATAGAAGGATGTGGATAGACGAGATCTTAGTTGCATTGGAAGTGGTTTATTTTCTATGTTTGGATTTATGTTTTGTTTTGATTATTTTATTTTGGGGTATTGTTACAACACTTTGTGTTTGTACATTGCTCTAATTATGTGCATGTAGTTGTTCTCTATGTAGACACCAGGTGTTGTGATGATATCCATGAAGTTACACCCGCGCGTTTCCGCCATGGTGGGGTGTGACACGTATCGACAAAAATTGATGCGTCGCTTTCTTTTTAATTAATTAGAAAACTGTTTTTAATAAAAAGTTTGAATACGCCGTATCTGTGAAACAAATGTGTCGTATGTCGGTTAGGGTTTAAAATTTTTCTGATTAAAAACAAAATACGTCATATCTAGAAGATAGATGCGCCGTACTCGAATAATTAAATGCGCTGTATATAAAGATTAAAACGCCATACGCCGCATCTGAAAAACAGATGCGCCATATCATTTGTATCAGCAGAATACAATAACAGCAGTTTATGCGGAAAACAAAGAAAACAAACAAAGACACACAAAATAAACAAACAAATAAACACACAAAAACATGAAATATGCAAAATATACAATGAATACAAACAAACAAAACAAAAACAAAGGGTTAGTAAAAATAAAATCTAAAAAACCTAAAATATCAAAAAGTTAGAAAACCTAATTAAAATACTAATAGATAAACAAGTTTTAACAATTCACTTTCTGGCAGCGGCGCCAAAAACTTAATGCGTGCGTTGTGTCATATCCAGTATTGGGGTAATTGCCTATTTCAAGTTTTACATTTATATTTAGCCGACTTATCCTATAACACACACACTAACAGACAGTGTATCCGATCAATATGTATATAGTGGTAAGTAGAGTGTCGATCACTAAGAGTAGAACGTAAATCTTAATTTGTCTATCAGTATTTTAATATCCTAAGTTAGTTTTGCAATCTAATCTAACGCAAGGGGGGTTTAGTTTGAGAGACTAGCACAGTTTTGGTTTTATTAAACAGTAAATTAAACTAATGGGAAAGAATCAGCAAATAGTAACATGTACACAGATAGATAATAGAGTCTACAAGAAGACCTGTCCTGATAATTAAGTAGTTTGTCATTTGTTTTATTGCTAGTTTTATATGAAGTGTATTGTGATCTATTCTCTCTCGTTGGATCGCAATATATCGGCGAGTAAACCCTTAATGATCACTTATGTCTATCCTACTTATCCAAAGATGTTAGATTAAATAGGCGAGGGGCAGATATGGCAGTCCACGGGCTCAGATAGACACAAAGGTTATCTAAGCACTAATATAAGTCACCAAAGACATCAACATATAAACTTTAATTAATGGGAAAGCAATATTAAGGGGAGTGTACGATGTTCCGTAGTCACATATCACAAGCCCATCAATCCTGATGAATTAAAGCGTACTATTACAATAAAACAAAACTACTTAATGAATTAAATACATGCAGGACCTTCTTACAGCTCTAATATCTTTGTTTGGAGTGTGACTTGTGAAGCTTCTTCGACTGAATTCGACTCCTTAGGGTTATGTTGCACACAAAATTCATAACAGTCTTGGGGTATTTATACTTTCTGTCAGAGGGTTCGATGCGGCGCATTGAGTAACGAGATGCGGCGTATTGACTTAACTTCGCGCGAGGTCCAAGATTAATATATTCTAGAATATTCGTACACCGCCTTTAGATGCGGCGTAACTTGATTCTTGTATGTGGCGCATGTCATTTAGCGTCTTGGATTATATCTGGTGAAGTCTTGATAGTGATACGCCGTACGTCAGAAATATGATGCGGCGTATCTGGAATAGAACAACTTGATCTTCTTCGTTGACCAAAATTTCATATGTGGCGCATGCTAGAATTGAATGCGGCGCATTCTTCAAAGTCAGGCAATGGTCTTTGAATTCATCTAAGTATAATATTGTGATGTATCTATTGAGAGAGATACGGCGCATCTTCTGGGTTTCAGTAGACTTTTGACATCTTGCTAGTTTTGCTCCATCTTTCGTCCAAAATCATTAAGTTTCACCAATTGCTTGTTTTTACCTAAGAATTACTAAAGTTAATAATTAAGTATCGATTCTCATAAATAATATAATAAAACAATTCAAATAAATAGGATGAATGATGACAATAAAATGTACTTATTTGAGTTCATCAGCTTTACACCGCGTACCAACACGATGGCACAATACAACACAATACACAATATAAGACTTGCAATCATGTCCTATTACATACACGAAACAATGAATATAAATGAGGATAGATCGAAGATGAGAATGATTCTTCTTCAACACTTCGTCTCTTGATTAAAACGAATGTTCTGCTCTTGTACTTTAGAGGAACGATGTGTGTGATCACTTGTAAACAACTAGAACCCGATAATGTGATCAAAGAATATGTTTTGGAAAGGATTTCGGAATACAGAAGGATTTAGTGTATATGATGCGTAGGGATTGCACCAGGCTTTACCTCTCGAGGGATCTCGAGAAGCTTACAACCCCCACCAGGTAGTGTACCTGATCGTTGTAGTATATTATAGTGACAAGTACCGGGGGATTGATCGTTCAGCTAGGAATAGTGTCGTTAGGATTGAAATTAATCTAACTAGGTCTAAAGGTGAAGGATGATTCTTTTTATGTTTTTATATTTTATGAAAAGCAAGTAAAAATCTCGGGTATTGGGAGAGTGGGCGGAATTAGTTGCTAATCAACTAACCCAAATGCTACTAATTAAACTAATAAACAAGAAAATAAACTAAGGTTCTACAAGATAAGTGAAGCATGTCTACCTATGATATGTTACTTCTTGCTAGCTATCCAATTCTACCTATTGAATTGTAAAACCTTGTTTTAATTGACGGGTTGTATTCCTTAATACCATTCATGGGGCGGCGCACTTAACTCCCCAATCCTATGAGTGCCTACTTCACTCCTATGTCGAGCCGGCTAAGAAGCTCCTAACATGGGATCATTATAATTTACTCATGCATTAAATACAACCATAAAAACCTAGTACACATCGGTTCATGTTTCTTAAGACGTTCAAGCATGTTACCCTATGGAAGTCTGCCAGTTTTCTTAAGCCTAACATCGAATTCATTCAATCAAAACAAGAATCAATAGGAAACAAGAATTATAAACTAAACCAACTAGATCTATTGAAGTTGTCACGCCTTAATTGATGGAGATAGACACACACATCAACAAGCCCCTCATTGATGGAGATAGACACAACATCAATAAGAAATCAATGAGATCTAATCAATTATATACAAGTTCACATAATCATAAGTAGACACAAGGTGAATTAGCAAATCAACATCAAAGAAGAGCAAACAACAATGATAATGGAAAACATAATTAAGATAGAATCATCAAACCAATATATGATGTTTATGGAGTGATTGAAAACCTCTAAGTTTTTGGAAAAACACCCACCTAAACCCAGGAATCGACTTTAGGGTTTAGGGCTTACAAAAAGTGAAGTTATGATGTTATATTTATAGGCATGTTTTCTGTCGGCAAGGCTTGATGCCGTCAGGTCGTTTCTCTTGATGCCGTCAAGACCATTTTTCACCAAATTTTAGATCTCTTCGTCCTCTTCGCGTGGGCTTTTGAATCACCTAAATCCGAGTTCGTATGCAAAAGTTATGACCAAAACAATATCAGCTACTTCGCGCGCAAGTTTTGACAAGTTAACACGTGACGGCCTTGGGTGACGCCTTCACGTTTCTTCTGGGCCGTCACCACTTTTACTCTTGACGCCGTCAAGATTTTCTTCTTGACGCCGTCATCCACTGTTCTCAGCATGAAAAATTAAGTCTTTGGCGTTTTCTTCACTTTTATGCTCCAAAAACGTCCAAAATGCTTCCTTTTCCAGAATTCACTCCCAAAGGACCTAAAATCACAAAAGGAACGATTTAGGGCAATATTTGATCAAATGAATTCGAATTCGGGCTTAAATGACCCCCTAAAAATGGTTCATTTTTCGCCTCATCAGTATAAGAGGTGAATTTTCAGAAATAGAACAGTTCTGTATTTATAGTTGCCAAGAAAGAGGGGGACAGTTCCTTAAATATTGGACGGTTCTTTATCAATAAGGGACCGCCGTCGACTTTAAGGGACCGTCCCGACAAACGCTCCCATTTTTGTCCTGACGTGGTGAAAATTTATCTGGTGAAGAATTTTGTCGGTTTTGAGCAAGAAAAATGGCTGTTGTGCATTTGAAATTTGAAAATGTTTTCTTAATAAAACATTTCTTTAAATTATACAAAAATACTTTTGTAAAAATGTTTTGTGACATGAAAATGTAAAGTTTTGATGAAGTATAAATCCTTTGACCACATACACAAGTTGGTAGGTATTTGTACATACCTTAAGCGATGTCGAAGACAAAAACAAGTTTTCTCGATTAAAAATTTATTAGTCGTAATTTTACGTAAAGTGTTTGTATTTTGTGATTATCAAAACTAGTAGAGACCGATTAATGCAAATGACGTTTTTGACATTATTTGTATTAACAGATGATTTTGCCACTAAGTTTGCTTCCAAATGTGACTTTATTGTCGTCATACGCCTTGTATGAGGTGAACAATATCCTATTCCCATTCATTTATTTAGTGCAACCACTATCCACTCGTCCGGTTGTAGATCACATTGAAGCAAACCTTTAACCAAAAATGCAATTCAAGTTTTTGGTACCCATTGCTTCTTGGGTCCATTTTGGTTAGCATTTAGAGTGCCCAAGTTAAATATTCTTGGGTCTGAAGCAAGACACATAATTTCTCAATACCATATCTAGAAAAAGTAGACCAAGGGTTGTATTGAAAATTATTTTGGTTTTGATAGCTTGTTCTATAGCTTCGATGAGTTTGAGGTCAGAATCTTTGGTTTGAATAGGAGTTGTCTCTCCTTTGGTGTGCGTTATATTGATAATGTGAAGACCTTTGGTTATGATAAAAGTTTCCTCTTAGAAATGATTGATTATATTGAAAAGAAGGTCTTTGGTTGTATAAGTTTGAAGGTTTCACATAAGGTGTAGGTAAGAATGGTATATGCTTGACTCGAGGTTGTGTGTATCCAAGACCATTACGAGAACCCGAGTTATAAAATTGTTTTGGGTTTTATCTTCTTGTAATGGGTGCTTGATTACCTCAAGTATTTGCAAAAGGAGTTTGAGGAATGATTGGTTTAACAAAAGTATTTAATGATTCTCCAATTTTCCTCAGAGTCCTGGCGTGCTGCTGGCGCATCAGGCTCGGAAAATTTTGGAGTTTTGTTTTTTCTAGCTTTTACAAACACTATTGGTTTTGTTAAACTCTCAGAAGTGGTTTTCTCATGTTTTGAATATCCAAGACCTTCCTTATCTTGGGACACCTTTTAACGACTTAACATTTCGTCCAAATCATTGATACTTTCCTTAAATTTTGAAAAGCTTAGAGAATTTTTTTTGAAGATTAGATACTTTATCATTCAAAGAGTCAACCTCAAGTGTGAGTGTCTTACATGTTTTACATGGTTCAACTACCTTTTTACGATGATTGCGGATCTTTGCTTTTCTTTGAAGTTCATAAACTTTCCCATTAAGTTTTGCACGCTCTAGTTCATGAGAGCGTTTTTCCTTAATAGTTTTATCAAATTTTTTCATAAAATTCTCATTAAATTTTTAATTTTCCTCATTCTCCTTTTGCAATTTATTAATATCTAAACTATTGTTATTAGAAGTAAAAGGGTTTTGAGATACCTCTTGCTTTTCTAGAGCCATGAGACAAGTAGCTTCCTTATTTGGTTGATCTTCATCTTTACTATCACTCTAAGCTCCATCGATGAATGCTTTGTTCTCTTTGGGCTTCGGACAATCACTTATGAAGTGACTTTTGGCACCATAATTATAGCACCCGCGTTCAAGCCTAGAGCTTTCACCAACCTTGTTGTCAAAGCCTCTACCTCTTTCAAACTTGTTGCTTCCATCATTACCTCAGTTACCAAACCGATTACCACGCCTAAAATTACCTCCTCTTCTAAAGAACTTCTTAAAGTTCTTAGCCATTAGGTTTAACTCTTTTTCATCTTCATCACTTTCATTACCACTTCCTTCTTGACTATCGCTATCATCACTAGCTTGAGTCTTAGTGACTTTAGCCTTGAGAGCTAAAGGCTTCACCTTCTCCTTTTTGTCTTTAGAGGAAACCTTATCATTTTCAAGAATCATTTCGTACACCTTGAGATTGTCGATTAGCTCGTCAAGAGGAAGTTCCACCAAGTTCTTTGCTTCTTCAATAGCCGTCACCTTTGGTCGCCATTTTACCAGAAGAGCTCGAAGAAACTTTCTTAAATGGTTCTTGTTGCTATAGCTTGGATCTAGGGCCGTTAAGCTTGTAATAATAGCATTCAACCATGTATAACCATTGTCAATGGTTTCTTCATTTGTGATGGATAACTTCTCATATTGTTGAATGAGTAAGTCGATCTTGCAATCCTTGACTTGTGAGTTACCTTGATGAGAAATGATGAGTGTATGCCAAATCTCCTTGGCGGTCTTGCAAGTGTAAACCCTCTCGAACTCCCTTCGAGGTAGAGCATTGTAGATTGTCATCTTGGCTTCAACATTCTTGCCAAGCTTTTTATTCTAATCTTCTTTTAGATCCAAATATGGCTTCTGCACCATCAACTTGGTTTTGGGGTCTTAGACCATGAAAACAAAGTTACCATTTTTGATGATTTCCCACAAGTCAATATCCTTAGACCTAACATAGGTCTCAAACAGAGTTTTCCAAAAACAAAACCCATCAGATTCTAGGAAACGTGGTCTTTGCATAGAACACCCCCAACATAGTTCTCTTTAGCCATTGATCTATACTCAACTTTTCCAAAAATTTGATTGGATATTTTAAATTTTTGAAAAAGAAGTTTTTGACTTAAAACGACTTCATGGAAAGGTTTTAATTCTTAAAAACTTGGTATACTACTCTAATACCAATTGTAGAACCGTAGAGGGAGGGGTCAATACGGTCTTGTTGGCTTCTTTGAAGTTTAAAGACTTTAAGCGTCAAAGATCACCAAGTGGTTACACAACAACAAACACAACCACAAGTACAACCAAAGTATATAAAGCAAGTAAAGGACACCACGATATATACTGGTACGGGATGGGGGTTTTATACCATCTGTACGTCCAATAGTGAATCCATGACATGTATACTATTCACGAAGTATAATCCTTTCGATGGACTACAAACCGTCACAACTTCACTCCACCGACATATACTCCAATCGATGCACACTAAGAAGTTCTACTCCCCAACGGTATTCTGCCCTCATAAACCATCCAAAAGAATTTCGCGATTCGACTTTCCACAAACACTACAATGACTTCCCACCTAAAGTATCAAACCCTAACTAGATCCCCAATGATTTAGGCTTGGTCACCTCGACACAAGACTTTCTATAAAACCAAATTGAATGAATGAAATTTGATTGTTTAGTCAAGCCTTAACCTATCCTAGAGACTCAATTCTAGTAGAAAGGGTATAGATAAGAAAAACCTTGACACAATCACAAGAGTGGATTAGGTTCTTGTGATTCTTACCATGCAAGGATATGTGTTCTTTCAAAGATATTATGTGATAGATTAGGAACACAAGAGAGAATAAGAGGATGAGAGAAGAGAAATTAGAGAGAAAGAAATAATGGCAAGCGGTGAGGAATACAAGAGCCAAAGTGGTACATTTATAGGCCAAAACCTAAGATGTGAATACTTTTTTGAGCCCAGCACGCTGCTGGACTATCGGAGTGCCAGCGACGCGCCGGGAACCTGTAAGAATTTTTCTTCAGGTTTTGGCTTTTAACTACCCGACCTTGCTAAATCCCCTATTATACTTCACACTTTGACCTTAACATTATTCATACTCAAGGTCAACTAACTCAAATAGCCATTTGGTGAAAAATCATTTTGTGAAGTGTTTAAGTGAAAACCAATTATCAAAGAGAGAAAGAAGGGATAATTTCATAAGGGTAGTTTGGGTATTCCTCACATGGCATAGAAAAGAGAGAAAGAATAAGCCATGTTAAATTTCTTTGCTTGGAAAGGAAGTGTGGATATTGAGATAAGATAAAGAAAGGGTAGTTTTGAATTTAAAATTCAAATGTTGTGTGAGAAGGAAGTGAGAGAGAGATTGAGGTTAGGTTAGAAAGAAACCATGGTTAGGTTAGAAAGGTTGGCATGGTTAAGAGAGGAAAGAATATGCCAAGAATATGCTTTACTTGGAGAAGAGGGTGAGATGAAGGGTTGAGATGAACTGGGGTGAGTTGTCTTGATGTGATAGAAGGGAGCCTAAGTATAGATTTCAAATTTAAATTTGAATTATGAGAGAGGAGAAGAGCTAAGGTTGAGTTGGCATGGATGAGATGGGGATCCTAAAAAGAGATTCAAATTTGAATTCCCCATGTGATGAAGTGAGTTCGCAAGGTTGTGAGGGAAGTGTTTGAAAGTAAGGATAAGAGTGTAATAGATAGTGAGTTGGAAGGATGGGATGTTGATTTGATTAGGAGCCTTTGGCATGGGTTCAAATTTGAAATTTGAATGTTGTAGAAGGTATAAATGAGGTGGTTTATGAGGAAGGTTTATTTGTTTTTGAAATGAATGGTAGGATGAATAAGATGATGAAGTGGTGAAAATTTGGTGAATGTAGAGAAGAGAATGTTTGAAAGATTTGGTGTGGGAATGTAGGGGACAAGAAGTACATGCAAGTACAAGGAATGTAAGGGAATATTAAGAGAATATTGGTGATAAGATTTGGGAGTATTTTGAAATGGTTAGAGGATTTGTTTTGTGTGGAGATTAATTAAAGGATTGATTAAAACTTAATCATTTTTGTCATTAAGAAATAAAATAATTGGCATGTGTTGGATGAGAAAATCACAGTTTACTTATAATCTCAAGTAACTCAACGTCAAGTATTCATAATCTCATAATACGTGAATTTTCACGACTCGATGTAATCAATAATCATCTTGATGCAAACAAGCTAAGTGCTTGAAACATTGTAATGCATATCCTATAACGGGAAAGGATGCGTTTATGCAAAGAGACCTTTGACTTTATTTGACCAATAAGGGAGTAAACCTGTTACGTGATTAGAGAAGATGTAAACACAAATTATGGTCATACGAATACTTTCACTTGATATCACGTGAAATATATGAGTCTCGTAGGTTTTGGAAAAGCCTTGGCTAGAGGCGTTTATCAAATACTTGAGTTGGCGTTCAGTTAAAAATGAGAGGTTGTGATTTAGAATTCCTCTAATTCTAAAACCGGTTTCGAGTGTTCCTAATGAAGTACATAACATATTTGTACCTATATTGAAAGATCCACATTTGTTGGGCAAAGGGAATGCCGACTTTCAAAAACCGTATTGAGCCAAACAGAATGTTGGCGCATCAGCGCGCTAGGCCCAGTTATTGGGTCGGGTGGTTTTTGGCTAACGTTTGTGATTTTATGTGTTTCAAAGGTTTATTTGTCATCATTAAAATATAAGGGGACCTAATTAATGTTGTCTCAACACCTGTATCCATGAAATATTGAATACGCCGTATCAACTGTGTAACAACTCGTAAAATTTTAAATTCCTATACATTTGTTTTCTTATTCTCTTCATTTATATTTCGGGAGCATTTACCATGGTCTAGAATACTTCACGCGAGAGTTGGCTCAATATGAATGAAAATGTGAATAATACGTTAATCGGGTGACGAGAAATAAAAGATATGAGTATTTATAATCCAAGTTCATGGAAAAATACTCTTAAGATTATGGGAATAACTTAGAGCTCGAGAGATAATCATAACACATTTTATAGGTTTTGTTCATGTTTCGTGAAAAATATAAGAAAAGTTACATAAACAGTCCCTAAGGCCATGCTAGGCTTTGCTAGTAGTCCCCATTTCATCCATAACTCTACCCTATATATACCCACTTATATATTTTTAGGGTTTCATGTCTTCTCCTTTCTCTCTCTCACTGACAAACACACACACAAAACATACACTACACCTTCGGCCACTTTTCCAGCAGTTACTCCTCCACCACCGCGAGTACTCATACACATCCACAACCATCATTCACTATTTTCGATCCTCTTTCTTTTGAGCTAGGTTACGCACCGTATCAACCCCCATAACATCATTTTCAGTCGAGATTAATTCTCGAACCACTACACCCTTCACCCCTTTTTCTTGTTTTTGATTCATTTGAAGACCTATGAAGGTTAACTCGCCATCTAGGAGGCGTTTGCGCCTCGGTTCAACCCAAGACCTAAGGATTTTGAGGGTTTTATAATATAAACGAATTGATAATAATGAAAACAATAATGGATGGTTGTTTGGTATCATTGATTTTCGTGTTGTGTCTTTCGGATGTGTACGACATTGATGCCGTGAGTTTGGACTCACGGCATAGATTTGTTGTTCTTGATTATTGTGGTCGTTCCTGTTGTTATTCGTGTTGGTACTCAGATTTGGTGTCGAGGTTTAGAGTTAGGATTAGTGTAGATTTGGTTTCGGTTGTGTTGAGGTTTATCCGAGAGTGGGATTTGGTTTTGGTCATTGAGGATGGGATTGATGGTTGTGTTGGCCGAGTATTGGAATCGGGTGGGGTGACAACGAGATGTTATGGTTGTTATCGTTGTTCTCATGATTGTTCTCATTGTAGTTGTTGTTGCTTGTTTCCTGTTGTTGTTCTTATTGCTTGGTTTTGTTGTTGTGTGTCGTTATTGATGTTGTTATTGCTTAGGGTATAAGCTGTCGCGACCTAAGTGTCTTGTTAGGTGCATTTGGTTGGTGTCGAGGATAGAAGCCGAGACCACTAGGGTCTCGACATAGAATTGTTGACATGGTAATGATTATTGTTAACGTTGTCATTGTTATGAATAGATGGACGGGGAGTAGGAATAGTTAACGCATCGTAGACGGCCGTTATTGTTGAAGTTGTGATTGTGGATTTTGGTTTTATGATTATGATATAATTGTGATGATTTGAGCCAAGTCGGGTTTGTAGTCTCATGCGACCTCGACGAGCCAAAAGAGATTATTATTTGGACTTTAGACTATTGGAATATAAACTCGGTAAGACTAGAAACGTGAAATAACTCGAAAAATATAATTATAATTAGATGATTAATGTCACGCTTATATATATTAGTTAACTTTAAATATTAACTAATGATTACGAATTGCTACTTAATATTTACTAGTTAACGATAATTACTAAATGACGATAAGAAGTTATATAATGTCTTATAATTAATAAAAAATATTAAGCGACGTTAAAATGTTTATTAATGTTTCTAAATTAGAAAGAAAACGTTAAATAACTAAAACAACGTTATTTGATATTTTATGGAAATAATAAATGAAACGGGATTTGTTTTAATACTGACGAGTTATTAAACGTTTCGAGGGCACGTTTATTGAGGTATACCATTTGTAGGAATATCAAGGTTTAGATTAAATTGTTGCCCCTAATGTTGAGTTAGTAGCCATCCAGGTCTGAATTGCTTTGGGTGACCTATGTAGTGTGACCCAGTCATCTTGTGTTAAGTTCTGTCTCGTTCTTGTCTGTTATCCGTCTCTTGGCGTGAGTACTCTTAAGTCTTGTCTCGTTCTTGTTGATTTCGCTTATTTATTATTTGGTGTGAGTTCACTCGATGTCTATTTTGTGTTTCCACCGCACACAAATGATACCAAACACAAACACTGATAAATGGATAATGAAAGATTCAAAGAATTAAGAATAGGTATTACTTGGGAGTAGTTATTTAATGGAGAATTTCGTTCATCGCTGAGGATCTCGTATTAGAATAAGTCTTGCATATAGAAGGCTTCTCCGTTTCCGTATCGATGTTTCGCCTCCTTGATGCTGTTGTGAATCTCCTAAATGCCAGTCGTATCAGTCGTGTATATTGCATTGTTGTGGCCCAGGTGAGTTCATAGCCCCTCTACTTTTACTGGTTTTTAAACTATTTTTGGGGGAGAATACATGCTCGTTTTTAACTAAACTCAAGTTTGTTTATTTGGATATGCAAATTATTTACTCAAGATTTGACTGATTGACTGAAATATTTTATCTGGTTATTGGAATGCTTTATGTGTTTACTTGTTTTTTACATTGTTTGGAATTTACGATTCTGGTTTATGAAACTGTTACGTAAGCCGGCTAAGGACATTTGTTGTATGAGCCGCATCTACGCGGGGAATGTTAAGATTAGCGTGTTGCTATTGGGTGAGCAATTGAGTTAGCATGCCGCCATTGGGTGAGCACTCAATTTAGCATGTCTCCATTATTTGAGATTATATGTTGGACTATAGTATGCACCTATAGGGAATTCTTGATGTAGTTTGACTTTTGTTACTTGGCCAGCGTAACACGGTAAATTTTGTGTGACTCTATATGAGTGTACCATCTATGTGATTGATTGTGCTTCAAGTTTTTTAATTAAGAGTTGATTGTGGTTATTTGATTTGGAATTGTGATTTAGGCAGTGTAAGCCTACGTTATGTTTAACTTGTTGGTAAAGTATGATTTGAACTCGAAAACCTTTTGGTTCAACCATACTGTTTTAAATAAAACTCTATGAACACACCAGCGTAAGCTGACCTTTTAGCATGTATTTTCAGGATTAAGGCGATAGCTCACTATTTGAAGGCGCTTGGCAAGGGGCTTGGTCATAGGCGACTCTGATAAATATTTGAGACCGCTTTAATTTCCTTATGGGCCTATTTCCGCACTACTTTTGAACAATGTAAACTTAACACTTTTGTTAATGAATTTTTATTCTAAATGTTTGAGATAAAAACCATTCTTTGTACCTTATGTTATGATAACAATTTTCGTAGCACCCCATTGTATGTATGCTTCCGTTGAACTTGATTTTTGGGGGTGTTACAAACTGCCTGTAGGGAATACTAAAGTGCATGTCAGGGGTTAATACGTCGTATCCACTAACAGCGAATACATCGTATTGACCAATTGACATAAATACTAAAATAAAAATATTCTAAAAAAATAAAAGTTAAGCATGGGTTGCCTCCCATGAAGCGCTTATTTTTGTTTGAGTCACAAGCCTGACTCCACCCTTATTTACTATGTAATAGGGTGTAGGTTCCCCCACTTTGAATCAAGTGTGGGTGATATTAGCAATAAACACTATAAAAGTGTAAATTTGTTATAGTAAGAAGAAACGATAAGTAAAAATTCCCCCACTTGGAATCAAGTGCGGGTGATATTAGCAATAAACACTATAAAAGTGTAAATTTGTTATAGTAAGAAGAAACGATAAGTAAAAATGGCACCTTAGTGTGTATTGATTTCCACTCCTTACCTTACCCGATTTGGTTGATGAATTGGATGTCTTGAACATTCCATGCAAGAGACCAATATGTTGAGGATGCATTAATTGCCCTTCATTTATCTTGTCGGTAGTTAGGCGTCCCTCAACTTCCATACAAGATGAGAAAGAGTCTTTGGCGAGTAAATTTTCAAGCCCTTTTTATTTCCATGTTAGTTTCAAATTAACCTGCTCTTCAACCATGGTATTGTCCAAGAACTCATCATCGAATTGATTTGGAAGTTCAACCAAAATCTGGTGGATAATAGGTGCTTTATGTATGTCATCATGTGGTGTGATGTTTATGATAGGTTGTAAGGTAATAGGTTCCACCACATCATCATTCGGCTCTGCAACCTATTTAGAAACACTAGCAAGATCATTAGTAAAAATAAAAGGAGAGTCAAAGGTGTTACCAATTCGTGTCGTATATTCCACATGAGCTTGTGGAGTTGATTCTTCCACTCGTAGACTCTTATCTTTCATCTTCTTTAATTGCTTCTTACTTGGTTCCTCTCCTCTTGCCACCTTCAATCGTCCAGGGAAAGGGATAGGTATGCGATACGGTCCAATCTCTGGTTCTGACTTAGGTATATCTTGCACACTAGGTGTGAAAAAACTTTTAAGTATTTCTATGTCCTCGAGATTTAAATTCGTGATTTCTTCCTGAATATCCCTAACGGGAAGGTCATCAATGATTTCCTCATCATGCTAAACTTCGGAATTACTTTTCTCATAATCTGGTGGTTGTAGATTTGGTGAGAGTAGGTTATCCAAATAAGGTACATCCTTATGTACTATCGCATTAAATCGTTTATCATCAATATCTTGGTTCCCCTGCGAACTATTATCTCTATCCAAATCATCCAATTGCTGCTCAATAGTTTCAAGATCGTGTTTCTCTTCTTCTAATGGTTGAGAAATAAATGGGAACAAAAGGTCCAATGGTGAAACGATCGCTGGGCACTCATCGATATTAAGTTCCGCATAGACATCATCTTCATCTTTATTGTATGCGATAGCAGTATATTCCTTCTCTTCAAACCCTGTATAGTCAGTATCATCATCATTAAGGTACCACTTTTCTTCCCCGTATCTTGCATATCTCCAATCGTAGACCCGACCATTCTTAATTGCCATGTC
Organism: Artemisia argyi; assembly: GCA_030686995.1. Taxonomy (NCBI): domain Eukaryota; kingdom Viridiplantae; phylum Streptophyta; class Magnoliopsida; order Asterales; family Asteraceae; genus Artemisia; species Artemisia argyi. Next base: position 150,312,936 of record CM060705.1, read on the forward strand.
GGATTCATATTGGACATATTCTTCCATGGTCATTTCATCAATATTTTTCTCGATCAACATGATTTCCTAAAAAACAAAACAACCAAGAAGACCAAGAGTGGAGCAAACAAAATATAGGAATAATAAAATCTAATTAATCCCTAAAAAAAATAGAAATAAAAAATATTTTGGGTCACAAAAGGTCGATATGCCATATCCAACAGACAATGGATATGCCGTATACAACTCTGGTCAATATTTTGTATCCAGCAGACAATGGATACAACGTATTAACTTCTTGCAACAGATTTTTTCCGAATATTTAAACACCAAAAAACACAAAAACTATAGTATAAAAAATTTGGTTACAGAACATCAATATGCCGTATACAATGGACCTGTATATGCCATATTGAAATTAGATAGATACGCCGTATTCACATAAAAGAATACGCCGTATTGCCTTTTTGTGACAGAAAAACAAAAGGCAAACAAACTATAAAAAATAACAAGCAAACAAACCAAACACGTAAAAACAAACTAAAAACAGAAAAATGCCAATAAAACTAGTAAAAAGATAAAATCACTCCCCAGCATCGGCGCGCGCCAAAAACTTGATGTGTCGTTGTGTGTAGGTAATATTTGTATTCAAGTTTTACTATTTATTTTATGCCGAGTTTACCTATAACAAATACTAATGGGCAATTACCTGGTTTATGGTAAGTTAGTTGGTAAGTAGGGTGTCGATCACTAAGAGTGGATTTCTAATATACTAATCCTAAAGGTATTTTGCTTTACTAAATTAACCTAAACTAACGCAAAATGGTTTTCAGCCTGAGAGACAGGCATGAGGTTTTGATTTAATAAAACTGTAAATGAGATAGATAACACACACAAGCAGAAACACGTATTATAAAGAAGAGGTCAAGCCGATAGTAAGGAGCACATATTAACCAAATTAATCATAGAAGATGCTAGATTTGTCTATGTGTTATAATGATGATACTTACTTCGTTGGTGGTTTTCTTATATAAGCTAGGCGGTACTTCTTCCTAAACTCTAGATTCTAAACAGATTAATCATGTCACAATTAACAGAAACCCGCATAAAGTTTAACTTGTTGATTATAATTTATCCGCTATACGATATCACTACCAAGGTGAACAACAAGTGCTTTATTACAAGTTCATGCCCTAACCTTATACTTAGTAGTCTAATGGTCATAGCACTATTGATCTAGTTATAAAGCTAAGTAATATGTGACTCTCCTAAAATAATGATCATCATCCACTTTATGCTGTCAAAAATTAAGGACAATCAATGGATCAGTTGAATGAGAGATCTAGCATATACACAAACGTGTATGAGGTGATAAACATAATTGACATGCAACAAATGAGTAAGCAATCCAAATAAACAAATCAAAACATCAAATAATCATAATTTGGCTAATGCCTACAGGTATTAGCCCATAATCTTAGTAATCATACGCAGTATCATATTCAGAAAAATCAAAGTATAAATCATAAAGGAAAAATAGGCTTACCGAACAATTATAGCGTAGTATAACAATTACAAGAGTTCTCCTTTGGAATTATAGCACTAGCAGGACCTTCTTGGTCTTCTTTAGTTTTCTGGTGTCGTACTTGGTTGTTTCTCCTCTCCTTAAAACCGAATTTTAGGTTTTGTATTTATAGTCTTCGAATACGGTCGATACGGCATACTGGATTACCCAATACAACGTATCTAGGTAACTTCGGGTGGGGTCTAAGATTAATATATTCCAGAATATTCGTACACCACTTTCCTGATATCGCGTATTATAAAGATGAATACGGCGTATCAGCTCTTCTTTATCTTGGATATCTGGTGAAGTCTTTTGATGGCGTATCTTCATAATGGAATACAGTGTATCTGGACTAAAACAAGTTCGTTCTTCTTGTTGACCAAACTTTCATATACGCTGTATCCAATATTTGGATACGGCGTATTCTTCAAAGTTAGGCAATGGTCTTGATAATCATTCAAGTCTTGGTATACGGTGTATCTGCCTAGAATGATTAGGCATATTCTTGTATGTTTAGTGGACTTTCTCGAACTTGATCCATTTTACTTTATAACACGTCTATTATTGCTAACTTTCACCAATTGCTTGATAATAACCGAGATTGAAATATTTAAGTAATTAAGTACCAAATCTTATATAAAATGATATAAAACAAGCAATATACATAGGATAAATGATGCTATAATTATAACCTTATTTGATGTCATCAAAGACCCTCTACACAACTCGTAATTAGAGTGGATTATGTTCTTGTATGTCTCTCTTGCAGAAGAAGTGTTCTTTCAGTAGATGAGATTGGAAGATGTTAGAACACAAGAAGATTAGTAGACTTAGATAGATTAGATAGAAGAAAGTAGAGGGAAAGAATGAATGGCAAGATGTGAGAATTTCACAAGACTAGATGGAGTATTTATAGACAAATCCAGAAGGACAACACCCGATGCGCTGGCGCACTAGGTTCGATCTTCATTTTTGTTTATATTTATTTCACTCTTGTTAAACTCCCAATTGCACTTCACATTTGACCTTTTTAAGTTCATTCTAACACCCCAAGTGGGATAAGGTCAACCAACTCATTTAGCCATGTTTTAGAGGGACTAAAACATTTTGTGAAGTGGTAACTAGATAGTTAGGGAGTTAGTCCAGTTTGAATGAAAAGGAAAAGAACCAATAGACTAAGGGTTTATCATTCAGTGTTCTACAAAGGTTGGGTAATACCTTGCAACAGATTTTTTTAGAGGGTTGAGTGTTGGATAAGCTTTGTCTTGAATGAGGGGACAAGAACATATTCAAAATTTGAATTCAAATATGAGTGTTTTGTGTACGTGAGATAGTTGAGTGTTGAGAAAGCAAAGGTGTGAGAGATGTCTTGTAGGAGGAGACAAGATACATTTGAATTTAAAATTCAAATGTGAGTGTTGAGAGTGTGAGAGGGAAGTTTGTTAGACAAGCTAAGGTGGGAAGCAATTCAAATTTGAATTCAAATTCAAATTGTGAGTGTTGTGAGTATGTGAGAGGATTGAGTGTAGAAGAAGCAAGATGGGATATTGCTTTGTTGTAGGAGACAAAGATGTATTTGAATATTCAAATTCAAATGTGTATGTTTTGGGTGTCGAGTAGAGTGTGCTGGACAAGCAAGGTATGACACATTGTAAGAAAGGAAGAGCCTATGTTGGTGATAGGGAGACAAGGGTGTGTTTGAATTCTAGTTGTTTTGCGAGTGTGAGAGTGCAGAGGAAACAAATGTGGAAGACTTTGTGAGTGTAAAATTCAAATTTAAACATGGAAAAAAAGTGTATAGGAAGTTTGAAAGAAGCTTGGGACCAAGGGGAGTGTTTTAAAGGATTATGTTGGTTTGAAGAGACAAACAAGCATTTGTTTATTGTGTGGGAGACAAAAAATAGTTTTAAGCTGGAATAAAGAAAGAGTGTGTAAGAAGTTGACTGTTGGACAAGAAAACATTAAAATGAGATTCAACTCCTAAAATTCAAATTTCATTATCCTTGAATAAGCCACAATTAGTATTTTCACTATTCACTTTGATTGAAATAAGTTAAGTATTTTGCATCTTAAGTAAAGCAATATCCTATAAACGAAAGATTGCATTTACACAAAGTTGCGTTCAATTATTTAACCAATAATGGAGTAAACCCGTTACGTGATTAGCAAAGACATACGTAAGGATTATAGCCATTTGAGTACTTTCATTTGAAGGTTTAGTCAAAATATGAATCTCCTAGGTTTGAGAAAAAAATTTAGACTTGGCTAATGGCTTTTAGAAAACATTTTTGAGTTGGCGTTTTATGAAACGGGAAGACGTATTTTAATCATCTCTCTAAATCCAATTCTTGTTGCGAGTTTATGAAACATCTTAAATTTCATGTACGAACTTGTATTGAAATATCCACGTTGGTCGAGTAATAGGAAAGCCGACCTAGAAAAACTGAGATGCGCCAAACAGAACCTGGCGCGCTGGGCATGGAGCTCCAGTGTGCCAGGTTTGGTTGTGTGCGTTTTTGGTTTTAGGCTATCGTTCGTAATTTTATATGTTGGGGGTGTTTCTAACTTGTGCCCTAGGGTACAAGTTAAGCACACCAAAGGTACCATGTGACCCAAAAAAAAGACATAAAAATTCATACAAAAATACACTTGTTTGTACTTTTGTGTGAGTTTCTGAGTATTTTTATATACTTTTTTATATGCTTAACTTGTGCCCTTAGGGGACAAGTTAGAAAAACCCTTATATGTTTGTTACTCTCTCTGTCTCAAAATTATTGTCAGGAGACAAAAATTACAAAGTTTAATAAAAGTGTGGCCACTTTTTTTATTTTCAACCACTCAAAGAGAATAATCTCTTACTATATTCTCTAGTTTTTACTTAAAAAAGAAGGTGGACAATTAATTTAAGACAACTCAAAATGAAAATGTGGACAATAATATTGAGACGGAGGGAGTAATATATTTGTAATCATTAAAGGGGTAAAGCTAAAGATACGCAATATATTTCTACAAATAAACACAAGTACGCAACATACTTAGTAAACTGTCAAACGTACGTAATATATTTTCAAAAAATCGTCGATCTACGCAATATTACCTGCTGGCAGCAGGTTACCAGGTTACCTAGTATTAAAAGTTACACCTTTGATCCCTAAACTGTCTCGTATCTAGCGTACATGATCCCATTTTAATAACTGTCGTTAAAAAAGTTTTTAAAAAAACTTTTTAACATTTTTTTTAAATCGAGATAAAATCTTTTTTTTTAACTAAAGTTTAGAAAAGAAAAAGTTAAAAAAATTTAAAATTAAAAAAAAATTAAAAAAAATAAAAAAAAAATTAATTTTATTTAAAAGCTAATATTTAAAAAAAATTAATTTTTGCGAAAAAAAAATATTTTTTCGCAAATATATATTTTTTTTTTAAAAAGTTAAATTTTATTTCTAATTTTTTTTTTTAAAAAATAAAAATTTTTAATTTTTTTTTTTTAAATTTATATTTAAAAAATTTTAAGAAAAATCATAATTTTTTTAAAATTTTAAAAAAAAATATATATTTTTAAATTTTTTTTTTAAAACAATTTTTTTTCCGCAAATTTTAAAAAAATTAATATTTGCGGAAAAAAAATTATTTTTTAAAATTTTTTTTTAAAAATTAATATTTTCGAGATTTTTTTTTTAAACTTTTTAAAAATATTTTTTTTTTTAATTTTGATTTTTTTGCGATTTTTTTTTAATTTTAATTTTTTTAAAATATTTTTTTTTGCAAATATTAATTTTTTTTAAAAAATTTTGATTTTTTTAAAAAATTTTGATTTTTTAAAGAATTTTTATTTTTTTTAAATATTAACTTAAAAAAAATAATTTTTAAAATTTTTTATTCCTTTTTTTTTAATTTTAACTTATTTTTTTAATTTTAAATTTTTTTAACTTTTTTTTTTCTAAATTTTAGTTAAAAAAAAGATTTTATCTCAATTTAAAAAAAAATGTTAAAAAGTTATTTTAAATACTCTTTTAACGACTGTTACAAAAATAGGATCATGTACGCGAGATATGAGACAGTTTAGGGACCAAAGGTGTAACTTTTAATATTAGGTAACCTGGTAACCTGCTGCCAGCAGATAATATTGCGTAGATCGACAATTTTTTGAAAGTATATTGCGTACGTTTGACAGTTTGCTATGTATATTGCGTACTTGTGTTTATTTGTAGAAATATGTTGCCTATTTTTAGCTTTACCCCATCATTAAAACACAAATCTTAGCCATTATTTGCACCAACAAGGAGGGAAAAAAAGGCGCACGTGTCTATGACTTTTGAGACTTTTTACGAGGGATTCCCATATCATAATACAAAAATGGTAAATATCGTTAGTTAGGTAAACTGTCCCACCGTACTTTTTTTGAGACTTATCAACTTATTAACTGTGGTCCAATGACCCCGATGACTCTGGAACACATGGAGAATTGAATATGCTACTCCCTTCGTCTCACATTGACTGTCTAGTTTGACTTTTTTAAGTGTTTCTTTTTCAACTTTGACCTTATATATTTTGATATGCCAATATTGCACAAGAACCATACATTCAGATCTGGAATGAGGAGGTATTGTGTAAAGTGAGACCCACTTGAACGAAAAGGATTGAAGCATCTTGTTGTCGGTTACCTCTTTAGCAAATTTATGAACTGGTACATTCAGAGTTTAACAAAGTACATCTTACTGATTTTAGCCATACGTGATATTCAGTTTATAATTTTTACACATTTACTTATGGGGCTTTTACATATATATCTTTGCAAATTTCAAAAATTACATATATATCCTTTTAATGCATTAAAAGCATTGTACTTTATGCATCAAAAACTTGTAAAAAGGATATATATGTAATTATTCATCTAGGAAAGGATATACATGTAATTATTCCTTTATCCTCCTATCTATCCATACTATTTATAAAGAGAAAATGGTCAAAAAGTCAATAAGTAAAAAGTGAAAAACTTAAATTAATGTTTTGCCTAAATTACCCTTAATTAATGCATTTACTACTCCTTAATACCTCTAATTTAAAACTTAATCAAAACTTAAATGAAAACATGAAAACTTACATTACATACGTTCAAATTTTTTGTCAACTTAAAAACATGAAAAATTAAATGAATAATTAATAAATGAAAACATAGAAATGTAAAATTGTTTTGTCAACTTAAGAATGAATACACACGTATATAAAAACAAACTTTTAAATACTAGACGACTACCCATGGATAGAAACGAAATTTTATAGTGGCAGATAGTTATAGCGATATTTTGGTTAAACAAAACGTTACATAAACCACTTAACCAAAATATCATTATAATTAAGTGCCGCTATAAAATCTCGTTGCCATGCACGGGTACTCGTCTAGTTACTTGATAACCAACGAATTGACGATCAACGAAGTGTTTAAAGGCCTTGTTAGTAATGGATCTAAACATGACATTCTTCATAGCAATCGTTTAATCCTTGTGTGCATAGTGCATACCTAACCCTTGGGTTAAATTAATAATGGCATTTGGCTTCTAGATACGTGCCCCTCGCTATCTTATCAATGTGTCGACGACTTGTTGGGGGCCAATCAATGTGAATCACATGTTGTATATATCTCTCATGTTAAATTTATTTTTTTGGCAATAAAGATATATGAATCGGATCTTGAGTTAGATTTGAGAAAGGAAATTAAATGAGTAGTTTTTACCTTTGATTACAACCTTTAATATTAAAACAAGTCCATGAATTTAATAAAAAATTGGCCTCTTATGCACCATTTTGCGCAGCAATAACTGAGTCTTTGGTTATAAAATGGTAACGAGAGTAAGTATGAGTTATGTTTTGTTTATTATACCATTGTTTGGTTTAATAATAAGGCAAGGGTAGCCACTAGACATAGAGTTAGCTTCATTGTTCATCTTTCTTCATCCAAGTTGTATATATGGAGAAGAAGAACAAACACGAAAATGGCTTCATTGTCTTCTCCAACATCAAAGTAGAGAAAGAAAATAGGAGAAAAAAGGGAATCCATGGCTTAGAAACGAGACACAAACAAAAATAAAAATATCAAAAGCTTTCAGTAATGTTGCGTTGCTCTCTCCTAGCATTCATATATGCGTCTTTTCTTCACATTCAACACACACAATATACACTGCGCAAATGTAACTAAATAAACAATAACCACACCTGACAACACATAATACACAGTAAGTATATACAACACATATATATGGTGGGTGGCATGCTAAACACAATTCAAAGTCGTCAAATTGAGACGTACACACGTAACAATTCAATTTAGATTGCTAATCGAGGCCCTTTAAGGTTTCCATTATGTGTCTTATAATCTGTAAATGGTGAATTTTAGTGTTTTCTTTATGAATCTCACTGGAATCTATAAATGTGACAGAATTTGTCAATACTGCATAAAAGAGTGTGTTTATTAGGAAATGATATAATATGTAAGGCCAAATATTATGTAAATTTCCACAACCCTTACCCAAGTCTAATGAAATACTACGTAATATGTAAGGGCCCGTTTGGTTGGGACTTTTAATTTGAGGAAAGGTATCATTTCAAAATTATGTTGTTTCTTTAGAATGAAACAAAACCATAAACCCATTTCTTACATATTTGGTATCTTTCAAAATTTTCATGTCAAATTTTATGAATATAATTTATCATCTCTTTAAATATGGACCAAACACTTTAGATCTTATTTTTTATTTTACATTATTTTTTTTATTTTTTTATGAAATAAATTAATTAATATATGAAACATAATATTCATTTTAGATTAAAATAAAATAATATTTTATACTATTATTTTTTTCTCTCTCTCATACTTTTCTTTCAAACTATTACAAAATTCAAATACAATTCTAAACTCACCTACAACCAAACGGGTCCTACAACCCTTACCTAAGTCTAATGGAATAATATGTAACTAACAGTCTAACATGGGCTTTCAATTTCATTATTCAAATAAGTGTAGTAGGCTTTGACCAAGTAATTCAGGAACCATGATATATAAGAAGCCCAATATGTAACCATTTACTTTTCTGACTAGAAAGGGACTCAACCTCAACTTATTTGATTTGTCTTTTAACTAGAACGGTACCCGCGCAATGTAGCAACGGGTATCTATGACTATATTTTGCGTTATTTGGTTATACATTTAGTTGTTTTTATGCTTTATAAGTAGAGATGATAGAGATGGTTAAGCCAAATAATTTTTGTTTGAACAACCAACCCGCTTCCTAACAAACTTCTTAACCAACTTGTTTTCTAACCAACTTCTTAACCAAGCTGCTTCCTAACCAATTAATTTTGAAATCCTTCCATAATAAAAAAGTAAAAGTCTGAATTTTAAGCCTTTTTAATTATACAATAGTACCAAATGCATTATATAGTAGTATAGATTAAAAAAAAATAAAAAATAAACACAAGGATGAACAATCTAACCAATTTTGGTAACTGATAAAAAAAATATTAGACCTGGATAATCACATTGAGGTTTTGTTTGATAATAGGCAATTTAACTGAGCTTTAAATTCATTGCATCTATGTTATTGCAACTTAAAGAAAATGTCAAATGCAACGGACTGAATGTCTGATTGTCTTATCTACTTTTTTGGAATGGCATTTTCATTACAAGAAACTAGCAAGTAACTAGACAGATTTAAAAAAACAAAATCACAAGGAGTTCATAAAAGCCGATCTAGGATCACATATCCAATCTATATCTATACTACTGTATAATGCATTTAAAACTATTTTAAAAATAGAAAAACTTAAAAATTCAGACTTTTTATTTTTTTTATTATGAAAGGATTTCAAGTATTGATTAAAGAAAAGATTTCAAACATTAATTGCAAAAAACTGAAAACAGAAAATTGAAAAACAAAAAACTTAAAAAACAGAAAACTGAAAAAGTGAAAACTAGAAACTGAAAAACTAAAAAACTAAAAACCGAAAAAAAAGGGGAAAAAAAAAACAAAACAAAAACAAAACAAAACTGAGGTGCCGTTTAGTTGTAGAAAAATTTTCCTCTTTCAGTTTTCAAATTTATTGAGAAAAGAGTGAGTTTTCTTCTCTAGAGAAGAGTTGAGAATTTTGAAAACTCGTTTATTTGGAGTTATATTTTTCTTTTCTGAAAATGATAGATTACCTCAAATTGCGACGGTGGCGGCGACGGCCAGCGGTGGAGGATGACGCGAGAGATTAGGGATAGAATGGTGTATGTGTGTTTTATGAAGTTGAGAAAAAAAAATGAGAAAGAAAAAAGTGAGAATGGTAGAATGGGCTTTTCAATTTCTTAGTTAAAATTTAGAAAATGAAATTTTTTTTTTATTCTTTTAAAAATTGTTAAAAAAAATGCGACTAAATGCGTTTTCGTTTTTTCCATTTTTTATGAAAAAATTCTTGGAAAAATGAAGAATTTCTCTCCAACTAAACGCACCTTGAAAAACTAGAAAACTGAAAAACTCAACTAGATGCGTTTAGTTGGAGAGAAATACTCTATTTTTCTAAGAAAATTTTCGTTTGAAAATAGAAAAACTGAAAACCCGTTTAGTCACACTTTTTTCCAACAATTTTCATAAAAAGTGAAATTCTCCCTTTCCAAATTTGAAAAGAAAAAATGAAAACCCTATTATGCTTTTTTCACTTTTTTCCTCTCTAAAATAAAACACACTAATTCTCAATCTCATTCTAACCATACTCTTATCGCGCTGTCTTCCATCCTACACCTTCACCTTCCATCCTCACCCACCATCGCCGCCCACCGTCACAATCTTCTTATTTTTTTTTAAAGGAAAAATATAACTCTGACTAAAAGGGTTTTCAAAATTTTCAACTCTTCTCTAGTGAAGAAAAACCATTCCATTCTCAAGGAATTTAAAAACGGAAAAACGGGAAAAATTTTATACAACTAAACGCTACCTTAGGGTGCTTTTAGTTGGAGAGAAATTCTTCATTTTTCCAAGAAATTTTTCATAAGAAAATGAAAAAACTGAAAACGCGTTTAGTCGCACTTTTTTCCACAATTTTCAAAAAAAAATGAAAATTTCAAACTCTTTTCTTTCTCATTTTTTTTCTCAACTCCAAAAAAAAAAAAAAAAAACACATACACCATTCTACCCCTAGTCTCTCGTGTCATCATCCACCGCCGACTGTCGCCACCACCGCTCGCTGTCGCTGCCACCGTCGCAATTGAGGTAATCTTCTTATCATTTTAAAAAAAGTAAAATATAACTCAAACTAAACGGGTTTTCAAAATTCTCAACTCTTCTCTATAGAAGAAAACTCATTCCCTTCTCAATGAATTTTGAAACAGAAAAAGAGAAAAAAATTTCTACAACTAAACGGCACCTAAAAAACTAGAAAATTGGAAAACTTCAAATATTAATTACAGAAAACTGAAAACTGAAAACTGAAAAACAGAAAAATTGTAAAACAAAAAACTGGAAAAGTGAAAACTGAAAAACAGAAGTAGAAAAACTGAAAAATTGGAAAAACTGTAAAACTGAAAACTGAAAAAACATAAAAATTAAAAACTGAAAATTGAAAACTAAAAAACTAGAAAAGTGAATAACTAAAAACTAGAAAAATTGAAAAACTGAAAAACTGGAAAAATTGAAAACTAGAAAACTAAAAAAATAGAAAAACCGAAAAACTAAAAACTTAAAAAACTGAAACTGAAAAACTAAAAACCTAAAAAATTGAAAAGTTGAAAACCTGAAAAACCTAAAAACGAAAAAAGGAAAATAGAAAAACAGAAAACAGAAAACAAAAAACAAAAAAAGTAAAAGCAGAAAATCTCTACTTATAAAGCATGAAGACAATTAAACGTGTAATTGACCGCAAAATGTAGTCGCAGGGTATCCGCCGCCGCATTGCGCGTGTACCGTTCTAGTATCGAAAAAGAATTCAATTACTAATCCTATTTACAATCCATGAAAATGAAAGAAATCTATTATTTCTTCTTCAAGAACATCCTTTCTCAGAGGCCACAAATCAAAACAAGATCAATTTCTAAATCTCTATATAATCCATGTTGTTGTTTGAACGACGAAGCACAACTTATTCTAATTGCTAGGGTATGTTTGGCATGGAGCGGTGTGGAACTTTTTGAAGCGATGAGCGGTGAGCAATGAGCATTTTGATTTTTAGTAGTCGTTTGGCAAAGGAGCAGTGAGCTTTGCCATTTTTTAGGAATGCTCATTTTTTCCACCAGGCAGTGTACCTGACCGATGTAGTATAGTGTAGTGGTAAGTACCGGGGGATTGATCGTTCAACTCAAAGAATAGTGTTCGTTAGGGTTAAAACTTAATTAAACTAGGTCTAGAGATGAGGGATGATTCTTTTTGTATTTTTATATTTTTGGAAAGCAAGTAAAAATCGCGGGTTTTGAAAGAATGGACAGAATTAGTTGCTAGTCAACTAACCTAAATAACTACGAATGCAATAGAAATAAAATAAAATGACACGAAAGTAAATAAGGAGAAAAACAATAATAAGAAAAATGTGTTTACTTAGATTTCACTACTCCTTAGCTATCTTTTACTAGTTGATTAGTTTGTTACAATTGCATGGATGACGAGTTATATTCCTTAATACCATTCGTAGGGGCGTGTACGATCTTCCCTAAATCTATAAGCTCCTACCTCTTCATATGTCGAGCCGACTACTAGCTCCTAACATTGTCACCTTAGTAGTTACTTATGCATTAAATATAACCAATTAATCGTAGTACACATCTGATTCATGTTTCTTAAGACGTTCAAGCATGTTACCAATTGGAATTCTGCCAGTTTTTTTAAGCCTAACATAGATATCATTCTTCCACAACAATTATAAACAAACAACGAACCAATAATCAATAACTAGGTTTCATTACATTTTAGCAAACACAAGAAAAACCTAGCCTAGCATGTTAAAGTATAGACAAGCATAAGATAGAATCAAACAACACATAGACATATTGAATGATTATTAGAAAACTTATCTTCAATCAAACATGGATGAAACAAGGGTTTGGAACCCTTAAAAGTAAGGTAAAATTCGTGCTAGAATTTCTCTAAAACTACCCCAAAGTTCTCCTCCTTTAACAAATGAAAAATAGAAAACTATATATAGATTTTTGGGTTTGACAGCGTCACATTATAGGTCTGACGCCGTCAACTCGCCGTCAAAGAAACTCTCGTATTGCCTAGATCCAGATCTGACGTCATCTTGTACTATTCTTCTCATGACCGTCAAGAGTAAATTACATGTAACAACCGTGGTTTTAGCAGGTTAGTTAGACTTTCAGCCTCGAGTTAATCTAACTTTGTTTGGTGTGGTTTGAGTAGTTATATGTGTGTTATTGTGTGTTATAGTGTGATTAGTATTTGAGTTAGCAATAAATCCCTTCGCGTTGTGGTTGTTATTGTGATTTTTGATGATGTTTATTTTGGGAAAGTTCATTTTGATCACCCATGTGGTGTAGAAATGACTTGTGTATATTTGGCGTTTTGAGGTTTTGCGTAACGAGTCTTCGTTCAAGTTATTGAGCGTTAGTAAGTTACAGGAATGTTGTTTTTGTGGAGAAATGCTTATGGAGTGTGTGAAAATCTATTTTTGGAAACTTTATTTTGAAAATGAATATTTTTCGGTTTGTCGTAAAATTAAGGCTTATCGCGAAAGACGTTAGGTTTTGTTATGGGAATACATAAAATATGAAAAGTATGAGGTTTTGAGTGTAATAAATAAATTTAATAAAAAAAATAAATATATAATAATAGGGGGTGGCCGAAAATTGGGTTAGGAGGAAAAAAGGAAACCAAATTTGATACCAAATACAACTCTAAGCCTTAAGGGTTATCCAATATAATTATAAATACAAAATCAAAACTTCCCTACCCCTTTTTCCTGCAATTAAAGTCGACACAAGGGAGGAACAAGAAGAAAAAATTAGGGTTTCATAATTGTCTAGCAATAATCAAGAATCAAGGTAAAATCTTTAACCCTTACGTATAATTAATTAATTATTGTTATGATTCATGTAATATTTAATATGATGGGATATACTTCTGTAAATTATTGAAGTAAAACATGTTAGGATGATTAGATGTCGATAATATGGTTAATGGTTAAGGGAATTGAGTGTTAAACGCGTTAGATTATGTGTTAGGGTTTGGATAGAAAACTATGGCTGTAAAGATGTGAGTGTAAATAACAGATGGTGAGGAGTTAAGTCACGAATACTAGGTCTAAATTGAAGTAAAATGAAATAGCTTTCCAAAAAGTCCAGCCACGATCGATTTTAAGGTCGGGAAGTCGGTCTTTTGATTGTTCTTTGTTAAGGTGTCAAAGTTGTCAAACCGGGACAGATTTTGAGTAAAAGTTTGAGGGTGTCATGTGGTTGTAAAAGTGGTATTTTGACTAGGCCTTCTGGAATAGTTAAGTATTAGGTTATATTAGACTACCACGAAGAGGATTCGCGATAAAAACTTGTGGAAGTATTTTATGAAAATCAAAACTTTTTGGTGTGCGTTCAGATCCGAATTTGAGTAGTTGAAAAGTTTGAATTTCTTATGAGTATTTATGTGTGTTATTGGTCCATGGCCTTCTGGGATTAGCTTCTATGCTTATGAGAGATCATGGTGAATTTTTGGTGTGAGTTTTTAAGCTTTATTTGTTGTGATTTTATGTGGGCGAATGTACCCAAAAATTCTGTGTTTTCTGATTTTAAGAGTGCAAGGGATTTAGTAAGTTTTAAGTTATTGTAGTGGTTAGTGTGGTGTCTAGGAGATCCATGGTGGGTCATATGAGTCTTAGACATCCATCATATGTGTATTACATGGGTTGTAGCTTTTAGCTTGACCTGTGTAATTTGGATTATTTTTTTTTTGTGTGTGCTATAGATTGTGAGTTGTTTTTGTGGAAGCTGCGGAGTTTAAGGTGAGTTCATAGTCCCATATTTTTACTTTGTTTTTAAACTTGGGATGGGAATGATGCTTATCTTAAATGATTTGAGTTACTGTGATTATGTGTGATTTAAAAGCTTGGACTTATAATGTTATCGTAATAATGCTATGTAGTACATGAAAGTGTGATTCCGATTAGGTTAGCGACCTAATTGATGCTGTGTGATATGTGATTCCGATTAGGTTAGCGACCTAATTGATGCTGTGTGATTTCCACTTGGAAGGATTCTTATCCTGTTGCTCGCGCATGCAACCCAATTGATGATGTGTTTTGGAGCGGGGGTCACGTTCCGGTCCGATGGTTGCCTTTTTGTGTGATGATTGGTTTATGGATACATGTAGCTTGTATGATAACTATATTTATTTGTCCAGCTATGTTTTTATAATCACAGTGAACTGGTTGCCTTGAGAGTGTAAGTGTGTCTAAACCTATGAATCTTACCAACGTTATGTTGACATTTTAAGCATCATTTTCAGGTGAGCATTCTAAGGCCAAAGTTGAGGGCATCAATTAGGCGAGACTTAGTTGCATATGGAGACCTTACTTATGTTTTGGGATTTGACTTTGTTTGGATTTGGTTTTGACACATTTATGTTTTCTGTTTGGTACTTTCATATCTATTGAAGATACCTTTTGGATTTTGTTTTGGTTATTTATCTTTGGGTATTGTTACAACACTGTGTGTTGGTACATTGCTCTATTTATGTGCATGTAGTTGTTCTCTATGTTGACACCAGGTGTTGTGATGATATCCATGAAGTTACACTTGCGCGTTTCCGCCATGGCGGGGTGTGACAGATTGGTATCAGAGCCTTGGTTATAGAGAATTAGGTGGTTTAACCTAGAATATAGCTTAGGAGTCCCTCATATAGTTGCATTTAGGACCTATGTGTAAGTATAATATCTTTACATGTCTATTTTCCTAAATTATGAGTTACTTTACCGAGTTTTTGAACGTCTATCGAACCTTGTACTTAGCATCGTGTGTGTGTCATTTATAGAATGGCACCTCCTGCGCGAAAGACACTTCGTTGGACCACTGTAGTTGCTAAGGGACGTAAGAGAATTGGGAAGATGAAGAGAAACAACAGGAGGATATTGGTCCCCGCTAGCATGGTACCATGTGTGATTGAAGAGAAGCTGACACTCGAGAATGTGAATAGGGAAATGGTGGAGAGATATGAGACAAAGGTAGCTGATAAGGAAGGTTTCACCACCAAGTACCCGTGCAAGTGTCCTCAATTTCTGGAAGATGATGGGGTAGTTTGGGCTAGACCCCGAGGATTGTATGATTTTGTAGATAGGATAGATGAAGAGTTAAGAGATCATGAAGATGATTTTGCAAGACATCCTCTACCACAGAATCATGGAAATAAGAATGGATGGGTGAGCAAGGAGGAGGAAGTGGATTCGGAATTGGAGTCCACTGCGCGTACACCGTTTTAGGTCTTAGATAGGACTCGAACTGCGTACGACTTGTTTTAATGTTATGTTTATAATGTTTTATGGTTTTGTTGAGTTGTTTTGACGCTGATTGTATGTTGGAATGTGAATTCCTTTGGATTTTTGGGATTTATCCCGTGTTTTAATGAGAAGCCTTGGGCGAGTCTGAATATTTTGGTGTGTATATTATGTGTATTATGGAAGTATATTTTGGTTAGTATTGATTGCGTGCTATTTGTTATAAGATGTTACTATTGTTAGGTGTGGCTTTGGAAGTAAGTACACATGTGGAAGGATACATCTAAAATTATGGGTGGCCAACACAATTATAAATGTATCACGACATATGTGGACCTACAGCCAATGTTACATTGAATCAATGGTGATATGCTTATGTGTGGTAGAGTTGAGTTTATTTGGTTATATGATTGAGAGTGTCTCATGTGATGGGAGGTAGATGATTGAGTAGGATTATGGAGATTTTGGAATCTTGTGAATGGTCTCTAATGGTTCTATTGTTCTGCGTGTTTAGGAAATGGCGCCAAGGAAACAAAGACGACCTATCACTAAGTCACCTATGAGTGGAGCTTACCGGACACTGAAGAAGTCCAAGAAGTCGACACCTATTATTGAGGATAGCAACCCTATCTTTCAGCAAATGATCAATCAGCAGCTAGAAGCATTAATGCCTGAACTTGTGACTCAATTGAGTGCGCAGATAGGCAGTGGAGCTCATCCTGATGGTGCTGGAAGTAGAGGAGGCGGAAATAATGGGTGTACTTACAAGGAGTTCATGGCCTGTAAGCCTAAGGAATTTGATGGAAAGGGTGGTGCAATTGCACTCACTCGATGGATAGAGAAAATGGAATCTGTGATGGATATAAGTGGATGTAGTGAGGTCCAGAAAGTTAAGTATGCGGTTAGTTATTTGGTTAACAAGGCGTTGACCTGGTGGAATACGCAACTTCAGGCTAGGGGACGAGTTGCGGCTTTGGGTATGACTTGGGAGGACTTCAAAGCCTTAATGGTGGAGGAGTTTTGCCCAGTCAATGAGATGTAGAAATTGGAGGAAGAGTTGTGGAATCATACTATGGTTGGAGCTAATCATATGGGGTACACTGATAGGTATCATGAGTTAGCTAGGATGGTTCCTCATCTAGTAACTCCTGAATCGAAGTGTATTGAGAGGTATATCCGTGGGTTGGTTCAACAGATTTGCTCGATGGTTAGGGCGACTGAGCCGACAACGCTTCTAAGTGCTATTCAAAAGGCTGGTGCACTGACAGATGAAGCGGTTAGGAGTGGAACACTTGCAAAGTCAGGAGAGAAGAAGCGAGAGGAGGTTGATACTACTAAGACAGTTGGTTTTAGTGGTGACAATAAGAAAGCAAGGAAAGGGAATGGATTCGTAGCAACGGATCCTATGATGGCAGCAGGTTATGTGGGAACAGCTTCTACGGCTGTGACTGGTAATAATGAGAAGAAGGGGATATGTTGGTAATGCCCATAGATGTGCTAAGTGTAGTGGCAATCATCCTGAGAATACTGCTTGTCGTGTGTGCTTCAGGTGTGGCAAACCTGGACACTTTGCTAAGGACTGCCGTGTGGTGATTACTCAAGCGACTCCAATTAACTCGGTTGGCGCAGGGGTTAATCGCAGGGCATGTTATGAGTGTGGTAGTACTGATCATCTGCGTAACTGGTGTCCCAAACTTGTTGGAATGTTTGGACGGCCTGGGAATCAGTTGGCTATTGAAGGAGGACAAGGACAAGGGTTTAACAGAAATGCAGCTAAGGGAAAGGCATTTACGATGAATGCAAGCGAGGTGCGCCAAGACCCGAACATTGTTACTGGTACATTCTCTCTCAATGGTCATTATGCTACTACGTTATTTGATACGGGTGCGGATTATTGTTTTGCTACTACTGAATTTGCTAGAATATTGGGTGTTGAGTTTAGTGAACTTAGACCTAGTATTTTGATTGAAATAGCTAGTGGTATAGAAATAGAAGTTGTTAAGGTTATTCGTGAGTGTGTTATCGTGTTAGAGGGTGTTGCATTTAAGATTGACTTAATAACCTTAGGACATGGTAGCTTTGATGTGGTAATAGGGATGGATTGGTTGGCTAGTCATAAAGCTGAAGTAATATGCCATGAAAAGGTGGTTCGAATTCCATTAGAGGGTGATGGTGTGCTGCGAGTACAAAGAGAAAGCGTGGAGAAGAATTCGAAATCCCTTATGAGTGCGAAGTCTAGAGAACTCAAAGTGGGGGATATTCCAGTAGTGTGTAAGTTTTCGGGTGTTTTTCCTGAGGATTTGTCCGGATTACCGCCGATACGACAGGTGGAGTTTCGTATTGAGCTAATTCCTGGAGCGACGCCGGTAGCGAAAGCTCCTTATCGATTGGCACCTACGGAGATGCAGGAGTTGGCTGCACAGTTGAAAGAACTTCAAGATAAGGGGTTTATTCGACCTAGTCATTCTCCGTGGGGAGCGCCTGTTTTGTTCGTTAAGAAGAAAGATGGTTCGTTAAGAATGTGTATTGATTACCGAGAGTTGAATAAGTTGACGGTGAAGAATCGGTATCCTTTACCTAGGATTGATGATCTTTTCGACCAGTTGCAGGGTGCTAGATTTTTCTCAAAGATAGATCTGCGATCTGGTTATCATCAGTTAAGAGTGCATGAGGAGGACATTCCCAAGACAGCTTTTAGAACTCGTTATGGACATTTTGAATTTACGGTTATGCCATTTGGGTTGACTAATGCACTAGCGGTATTCATGGATTTGATGAATCGTGTGTGTAGGCCCTATTTGGATAAATTCGTAATTGTGTTTATTGACGACATTCTGATTTACTCCAAGTCGAAGGAAGAGCATGGGGAACACCTGAGGTTAATACTTGGCTTGTTGGAGAATGAGAGATTGTACGCTAAGTTCTCTAAATGTGAATTTTGGCTGCAAGAGGTGCAATTTCTTGGTCATATGGTGAATAGTGAAGGTATACATGTAGATCCTAGCAAGATAGAAGCGGTCAAGAATTGGAAGTCTCCTACGACACCTTCTGAGATACGCTCTTTCTTAGGACTTGTAGGATACTACAGGAGATTTATAGCAAATTTTTCAAAGATTGCTAAGCCTCTCACTATGTTGACTCAGAAGAATAAAAAGTATGAGTGGGGAGATGAGCAAGAAGTGGCTTTTCAGACATTAAAGGATAGTTTGTGTAATGCACCTATTCTGACGTTACCTGACGGGCCAGATGATTTTGTGGTATATTGTGATGCGTTGAATCAAGGTTTTGGATGTGTGTTAATGCAAAGGGGGAAGGTGATAGCTTATGCATCATGACAATTCAAGGTTCATGAGAAAAATTATACAACTCACGACCTAGAGCTTGGTGCGGTGGTATTTGCTCTCAAGAATTGGAGACATTATTTGTATGGTACGAGGAGTACGGTCTATACTGATCATAAGAGTCTTCAGCATATTTTAATCAGAAGGAGTTGAATATGCATCAAAGAAGATGGATGGAGTTGTTAAGTGATTACGACTGCGACATTCGTTATCATCCTAGAAAAGCGAATGTGGTGGCCGATGCGTTGAGTAGAAATGAAAGAATTAAGCCGAGGCGTGTGCGAGCTATGAGCATAACATTGCAGTCAGGAATTAAGAGTAAGATATTGGTAGCACAAGAGGAGGCTCTCAAGGATGAGAACCTTGTGGCTGAAATGTTGCGTGGTTTAGATCAGCAGATGGAAAGGAAGGAAGATGGTGGACTACATTTTTTAGATCGAATATGGGTTCCACTAGTGGGAGATGTGAGAAAGGTGATCATGGATGAGGCTCATAAGACGAGATACTCGATTCATCCAGGTTCTGATAAGATGTACTATGATGTTAGAGATGCTTATTGGTGGCCGGGAATTAAGAGGGAGATAGCTGAGTATGTTAGTCGATGTTTAACTTGTTTGAAGGTTAAGGCTGAACATCAGAAACCCTCTGGATTGTTGCAGCAGCCGCAAATTACTGAATGGAAGTGGGATAATATAACTATGGATTTCATTACTAAATTTCCTCGTACAAGTAATGGACATGACACGATATGGGTCATTGTGGACAGATTGACGAAGTCTGCACATTTTCTGGCCATTCGTGAGGATTACAAGATGGAGAAGTTGGCAAGGATCTATATAAATGAGATTATGGCAAGGCATGGTGTGCTTGTGTCTATCATTTCAGATCGGGATAGTAGGTTCACTTCGCGGTTCTGGCAGTCGTTGCAAAAGGCTTTGAATACACAGTTGGATATGAGTACTGCTTATCATCCACAGACCGATGGACAAAGTGAGCGAACGATTCAGACGTTAGAGGATTTGCTTCGTGCTTGTGCTATTGATTTTGGAGGAAGCTGGGATACTCATTTGTCTTTGGCTGAGTTTTCTTATAATAACTGTAACACCCCAACCCGACAAGGGTAAAAGTGTCACAACAATATGGTGTAACATCAGAACAAACAGAACAGATTAAAAGCGGAAATCTTAAATAAATAACTTACTTCAAATAACTATGGTCAAAAATCTTCAGTTCAATTCTACTCTCAATCCCAGAAACCATCCCAAAGCTAGCTTGAATACCTGCCACGGTGAAAGAAAATGCGGCTGAGCTTAAAAAGCCCAGTGAACGGATATAACAATAATAAATTGAAAATAAATGTTGAAGTACAGATGCTATATTTTGGGGAAAATATATTTAGGTATAACGGATAATACGGATATAAAATGTATAGGTTAGGTAAGGAATTCATACAGTCACCTGTACGAACAGAGTCAGAACCATAATAATACCATGAGCTTAGAAACAGATAACTTATCATAATCATAATTATACATCTTCATAAACATATAGAGGGGAGACCTCTCAGATAATCAGATAATAAAGAGGGGTGTCCTCATATGGGTAGA
This sequence comes from Artemisia argyi, assembly GCA_030686995.1. NCBI lineage: Eukaryota > Viridiplantae > Streptophyta > Magnoliopsida > Asterales > Asteraceae > Artemisia > Artemisia argyi. The sequence continues at coordinate 150,333,887 of CM060705.1, forward strand.
GTAGCTAGCTCCCAGAAATGTGAAGGACATGTATTGCACACACAGTCACATTCACAAGACAAATCATATCATATCATATCATATCATATCATATCATATCATATCATATCATATCATATCATATCAGAAACAGAAACAGAAACAGAAACAGATCTAGGATGCATCCATACGCCCCTTCCCAACACATAAACATTTGCAGCCAAACCAAGGGACGTAGCAGAACATCACTCTACTGCCCTAGAGTCATGTCAGAGGTGCATCCCTGACACGGACATGGAACCACCATGCCTAGTGAAACTCATGTAATTAAATGGTTCATATTTAAAGGTTCAAAGCATAATTTTCATAACAGAAAGTTTAACAGTAAAGTTTTCATGTCAAAGGTTCAAAAACAGAAGGTTCATAGGAAAGGTTCAAATCAGATGTTCCAAAACAAAAAGTTTATAACAGAGGTTGTAATCACAAAGAAAACCTTAAGAATAAGGTCAGAATAACCGTACCTCGAACAAAAGCAAAGATGATAGAGATCAAATAACAGAATAGTATTCTTCTTTAGAAATCTACACAGGATGTATTATTCATTAATATCTTATTCGATCATTTACTTTTTCATATTCCATATTAGTTTTAGGGTTTACATAAATATTTATTTTAAATATTTAATAACTTGTTAATATGATTTTAGGGTTTAAAGTGTACTTATATTAAAGTGTAGGGTTTTAAATAGAAATATCATAAGTTTTATATATCATCAAACTTAGTCCCTTAACTTTAATATTTTACAAATTAATCCTTATGTTTTAGTAATTTACACTTTACACCCTTTAAGTTACAAAATTACAATTTAAACTCCTTAATTACATAATTTACTAAATAAACCTTTTAAATATCAAAATTACATTTTATACCCCTCTACTTATTTTATACAAGTTACCCTTTATAATTTAGAGTTTATAAAATTAACCCTCAAGTTTCAATATTTACAAAACACACACTTATACTTATAATACATAATCAAATTTATATAATAAACCACCAAACCATAACCCTAGGTTAACCAATCATTAGTAGCATTAATTAAAACCTTAAAAACATCATTAATGATCAGCTTCCATACCAAAACCCTAAACCTAACCCTAGTTCGATTTCTTTTTCTTTTATTATTTTTTTCCAATTAAACCGATTACAAAATAATTTCAAACTGAGTTTCTAGGCTTCGAAAATTGTGAGGATTATTTTTCTAATGTTATATGATGTATAAAGGACCTGAGAAAAATATAAAAAAAAACCTAAAAAATTCGAATGGCTGTTTTCATAATTTATATTCGATTTAGGGTTTTTAAGCTTATATAATTTTGTATGATCATATTAGCTTGCATGAATCAATTCTACTATTTTATACAGATCATATAAAATATAAAGAGTGATAGAAAAATACCAGAATGATTTTAGAACTTGTGGATTAAAACAGAACAATTCTTCTTCTCAGTTAGCTTAAATCGACACCAACAAAACTCCTAAGCTCAAACGGTCGAACCCATAGCCATTCCAATATTTTTCTAGTCTTATTAAGATTAAAAAACATTTAAGAAAAATAGGAGAGAGCTCCAGAAAATTATAGTTGACTGTGCGGAGGTTTTTGAGTCGGTTTGGGATTTAAGGATTGATTAAGGGTTTATAAAATATATAAACATTTTTTTCATGTATATTTATAGATATAGGACTTGTATTTACTGAATAATATTGTGATAAACTCTAAATAAAAGATTACATAAGTTTCCTAATTGTTTTAGGATTTGTTTTCCTTTTTAAATAATATTTATATATATAATTAATTAGAATTCGATTTTTATTTAATTTATACAGAATTTTTATTTTTCTCATTTTTAAAAAAATGTCATATTTTACCTTACATATTTTATTTTGATCATATGTGGCCAAATTCCCATTTCTAGGGTTTTATTCGATATTAATTATTATTATTATTACAAAATTTTAAACTCAAGGGCATTTTGGTCATTTGACATCTTTTAGAATTTGAGGTATTACAACTTCTCCTCTCTAAAAAGAAATTTCCGTCCTCAGAAATTGAATAAGCAGAGTAGACAGAAACGAAGCAGATTACAAAAATTGCCAGAACGGAACGAACACAGAATCTTTCAGTCACAGAAGTAATCTTAGTTCAGAATAACCTTTCTAACAGATTTCAAATTGTCAGACAGATCTTCCTATCAGATTCCCATAGCTTCATATCTTATTCAAATCAGATCATAAATCAATTCAACGGATGCGTACTAGCAACAGATAACTAGTATCAGAAAACATATTGAGTGCGGAAATTCAGACGATAGGAAACTCTATAATGAGTTTTAAATTTCTTAACGGATGAACAACGATCAACAAACGTACACTGAGAATTCAAACTTACTCAGATATCTAACGATGAAAACAGAGTACAGACGAATAGATTAAATCCTAAAGTCTCACTTATCGCGGATAATTCACCTAACAGAAATCTAATGCTCCTTAATCACTTCCCAAGATATCATATGCTCACAATGAGAGTACGTTATATAATGAAAATATTATCACGTTGGCCAGGCGTCATAATGTTTGCATTCTATAAATATACCTTCATAGCGACCATACTTTATCTCAAGTCATGAATAAACAACCTAATAGCAACATAACAATTCTTTTCTTCTTCCTAGGATTTAGCAGAATCAATTGTCATCAATGAAGTCGAACGGAAAATGAAACGTATCAGAAAATAACCTAAATCTAACAAATCTATCATAATGAGCACCAATACTTCCAAATTCACCAAAATGCTCATAATCATAAACTTAGCGAACATACGCAGAATTGTCATATTACTAAACTTCCAAAGAAAACTTAATATTCTAAAGATTCAATCACACCATTGTCAATCTTCCACATTATCATGTGATATCCTAGTCATTATTAACAAAAAGAACTTAGGGAAATCAACCTACACCGGATTATTGTCAAAATTATAACCTTCCAAAGAAAACCCTTAATAACATAGTTTCATTATCATAATGGAGTAAACAATTTCCTATATTCATGACTAATAACCTCCAGATCTCTCTTAGAAAAAGAAAAGTTTTATGGAAAATTAAATAGTGTCAAAACTTAATGTAGCCAACATAAGAAGAAGAATTCACAGAATATGTCAAACACTTAGGGTTGTAATAATCTTCCAATTAGTCAGGAAACATCAACTAATTGTCAACAAGTCTGAGATGGAAATCAAAATCAGAAAGTGAAACTTAAAGGATATACGGCTTAATCATGTAGTTTTCAAAGCATTCTAAACTTACTAGGTTACTGAACTTTATTTCATGCTTAACTTTCTAATCTCGGAAAGAATGATCTTGTCGGGCTTAACTAAAGACAGAAGCACGAATCAGAGTGATGCGGAAGCAATTCTACTTAAGCAGATATCCTAGTCTACCCAATCCTTACCAGTCATAACTCAGGGTTCATATAAGGGAATCCTAAAGCAAATCCTGAAAGGTTGTTTCATAACTCTCTATGGTGCAACGCCTAATACTCACAGGTCATAGCCTAAGCTCTACGGGTTTTTAATCCGCCGATCAAACCTGGCTCTGATACCATAAATTGTAACACCCCAACCTGACAAGGGTAAAAGTGTCACAAAAATATGGTGTAACATCAGAACAAACATAACAGATTAAAAGTGGAAATCTTAAATAAATAACTTACTTCAAATAACTATGGTAAAAAATCTTCAGTTCAATTCTACTCTCAATCCCAGAAACCATCCCAAAGCAAGCTTGAATACCTGCCGCGGTGAAAGAAAATGCGGCTGAGCTTAAAAAGCCCAGTGAACGGATATAACAATAATAAACTGAAAATAAATGCTAAAGTACATACGCTATATTTTGGGGAAAACATATTTAGGTATAACAGATAATACGGATTTAAAATGTACAGGTTAGGTAAGGAATTCATACAGTCACCTGTACGAACAGAGTCAGAACCATAATAATACCATGAGCTCAGAAACAGATAACTTATCATAATCATAATCATACATCTTCATAAACATATAGAGGGGAGACCTTTCAGATAATCAGACAATAAAGAGGGGTGTCCTCATATGGGTGGAGTAGCTAGCTCCCAGAAATGTGAAGGACGTGTATTGCACACACAACCACATTCACCAGACAAATCATATCATATCATATCATATCAGAAACAGAAACAGATCTAGGATGCATCCATACGCCCCTTCCTAACACATAAACATTTGCAGCCAAACCAAGGGACGTGGCAGAACATCACTCTACTGTCCTAGAGTCATGTCAGAGGTGCATCCCTGACACGGACATGGAACCCCCATGCCTAGTGAAACTCATGTAATCAAATGGTTCATATTTAAGGGTTCAAAGCATAATTTTCATAACAGAAAGTTTAACAGTAAAGTTTTCATGTCAAAGGTTCAAAAATAGAAGGTTCATAGGAAAGGTTCAAATCAGATGTTTCAAAACAGAAAGTTCGTAACAGAGGTTGTAATCACGAAGGAAACCTTAAGAATAAGGTCAGAATATCCGTACCTCGAACAAAAGCAAAGCTGACAGAGATCAAATAACAGAATAGTATTCTTCTTCAGAAATCTACACAGGATGTATTATTCATTAATATCTTATTCGATCATTTACTTTTTCATATTCCATATTAGTTTTAGGGTTTACATAAATATTTATGTTAAATATTTAATAACTTGTTAATATGATTTTAGGGTTTAAAGTGTACTTATATTAAAGTGTCGGGTTTTAAATAGAAATATCATAAGTTTTATATATCATCAAACTTAGTCCCTTAACTTTAATATTTTACAAATTAATCCTTATGTTTTAGTAATTTACACTTTACACCCTTTAAGTTACAAAATTACAATTTAAACTCCTTAATTATATAATTTACTAAATAAACCTTTTAAATATCAAAATTACATTTTATACCCCTCTACTTATTTTATACAAGTTACCCTTTATAATTTAGAGTTTTTAAAATTAACCCTCAAGTTTCAATATTTACAAAACACACCCTTTTACTTATAATACATAATCAAATTAATATAATAAACCACCAAACCAAAACCCTAGGTTAACCAATCATTAGTAGCATTAATTAAAACCTTAAAAACATCATTAATGATCAGCTTCCATACCAAAACCCTAACCCTAACCCTAGTTCGATTTCTTTTTCTTTTATTATTTTTTTCCAGTTAAACCAATTACAAAATAATTCCAAACTGAGTTTCTAGGCTTCCAAAATTGTGAGGATTATTTTTCTAATGTTATATGATGTATAAAGGACATGAGAAAAATATAAACAGAACCTAAAAAATTCGAATGGCTATTTTCATAATTTATATTCGATTTAGGGTTTTTAAGCTTATACAATTTCTTATGATAATATTAGCTTGCATGAATCAATTCTACTATTTTATACAGATCATATACAATATAAAGAGTGATAGAAAAATACCAGAATGATTTTAGAACATGTGGATTAAAACAGAACAATTCTTCTTCTCGGTTAGCTTAAATCGACACCAACAAAACTCCTAAGCTCAAACGGTCGAAGCCACAGCCATTCCATTATTTTTCTAGTCTTATTAAGATTAAAACACGTTTAAGAAAAATAGGAGAGAGCTCCAGAAAATTATAGTCGACTGTGTGGAGGTTTTTGAGTCGGTTTGGGATTTAAGGATTGATTAAGGGTTTATAAAATATATAAACATTTTTTTCTATGTATATTTATAGATATAGGACTTGTATTTACTGAATAATATTGTGATAAACTCTAAATAAAAGATTACATAAGTTTCCTAATTTTTTTAGGATTTGTTTTCCTTTTTAAATAATATTTATACATATAATTAATTAGAATTCGGTTTTTATTTAATTTATACAGAATTTTTATTTTTATCATTTTTACAAAAATGTCATATTTTACCTTACATATTTTATTTTGATCATATGTTGCCAAATTCCCATTTCTAGGGTTTTACTCGATATTAATTATTATTATTATTACAAAATTTTAAACTCAAGGGCATTTTGGTCATTTGACATCTTTTGGAATTTGTGGTATTACAATAACAGCTATCATTCAAGCATTAGATGTGCACCGTTTGAGATGTTGTATGGAAAGAAGTGTAGATCACCGGTGTTATGGGCCGAGGTTGGGATGAGTCAGTTAATTGGACCTGAATTGGTACAAGAGACTACAGATATGGTCTTTTGGATTAAAGAAAGACTTAAGGCTGCGATAGATCGTCAAAAGAGTTATGCGGATAATCGCCGCAAACCTTTGGAGTTTAGTGTTGGAGATTTTGTGATGTTGAAGGTGTCACCATGGAAGGGTGTTGTGCGTTTCAGTAAGAAAGGCAAGTTAGCACCTAGATATGTTGGGCCATTTGAGATTAAGGAGAGGATTGGACTTGTGGCATATCGTTGGAGATTGCTTGAGGAATTAAGTGGTGTGCATGATACGTTTCACGTGTCTAATTTGAAAAAGTGTTTGGCGGATGCTAGTTTGCATGTGCCACTAGATGAGATTAAGGTTGATAGAACACTTCACTTTGTGGAGGAACCTGTTGAGATTATGGACCGAGAAGTTAAGAGTATGAAGCGTAGTAAGATTGCATTGGTAAAGGTACGATGGAACTCCAAACGTGGTCCTCAGTTTATTTGGGAGCGTGAGGATCAAATGAGAGCTAAGTAGTCTAAGTTGTTTGCCGAGAAGTCTGATGATACGAGCTGTTAAATCTCGGGACGAGCTTTCCCTAAGTGGGGGATGATGTAACAACCGTGGTTTTAGCAGGTTAGTTTGACTTTTAGCCTCGAGTTAATCTAACTTTGTTTGGTGTGGTTTGAGTAGTTATATGTGTGTTATAGTGTGATTAGTATTTGAGTTAGCACTAAATCCCTTCGCGTTGTGGTTGTTATTGTGATTTTTGATGATGTTGATTTTGGGAAAGTTCATTTTGATCACCCATGTGGTGTAGAAATGACTTGTGTATATTTGGCGTTTTGAGGTTTTGCGTAACGAGTCTTCGTTCAAGTTATTGAGCGTTAGTAAGTTACAGGAATGTTTTTTTTGTGGAGAAATGCTTATGGAGTGTGTGAAAATCTATTTTTGGAAACTTTATTTTGAAAATGAATATTTTTCGGTTTGTCGTAAAATTAAGGTTTATCGCGAAAGACGTTAGGTTTTGTTATGGGAATACATAAAATATGAAAAGTATGAGGTTTTGAGTGTATTAAATAAATTTAATAAAAAAATAAAAATAAATATATAATAATAGGGGGCGGCCGAAAATTGGGTTAGGAGGAAAAAAGGAAAACAAATTTGATACCAAATACAACTCTAAGCCTTAAGGGTTATCCAATATAATTATAAATACAAAATCAAAACTTCCCTACCCCTTTTTCCTGCAATTAAAGTCGACACAAGGGAGGAACAAGAAGAAAAAAATTATGGTTTCATAATTGTCTTGCAATAATCAAGAATCAAGGTAAAATCTTTAACCCTTACATATAATTAATTAATTATTGTTATGATTCATGTAATATTTAATATGATGGGATCAAGGGTTTATATACTTCTTTAAATTATTGAAGTAAAACATGTTAGGATGATTAGATGTCGATAATATAGTTAATGGTTAAGGGAATTGATTGTTAAACGCGTTAGATTATGTGTTATGATTTGGACAGAAAACTATGGCTGTAAAGATGTGAGTGTAAATAATAGATGGTGAGGAGTTAAGTTACGAATTTTAGGTCTAAATTGAATTATAATGAAATAGCTTTCCAAAAAGTCAAGCCACGATCGATTTTAAGGTCGGGAAGTCGGTCTTTTGATTTTTCTTTGTTAAGGTGTCAAAGCTGTCAAACCGGGACAGATTTTGAGTAAAAGTTTGAGGGTGTCATGTGGTTGTAAAAGTGGAATTTTGACTAGGCCTTCTGGAATAGTTAAGTATTAGGTTATATTAGACTAACACGAAGAGGATTCGCGATAAAAACTTGTGGAAGTATTTTATGCAAATCAAAACTTTTTGGTGTGCGTTCAGATCCGAATTTGAGTAGTTGACAAGTTTGAATTTCTTATGAGTATTTTTGTGTGTTATTGGTCCATGGCCTTCTGGGATTAGCTTCTATGCTTATGATAGATCATGGTGAATTTTTGGTGTGAGTTTTTAAGCTTTATTTGTTGTGATTTTATGTGGGCGAATGTACCCAAAAATTCTGCGTTTTCTAATTTTAAGAGTGCAAGGGATTTAGTGAGTTTTAAGTTATGGTAGTGGTTAGTGTGGTGTCTAGGAGATCCATGGTGGGTCATATGAGTCTTAGACATCCATCATATGTGTATTACATGGGTTTTAGCTTTTAGCTTGACCTTGTGTAATGTGGATTTTTTTTTTTTGTGTTCTATAGATTGTGAGTTGTTTTTGTGGAAGATGCAAAGTTTAAGGTGAGTTCATAGTCCCATATTTTTACTTTGTTTTTAAACTTGGGATGAGAATGATGCTTGTCTTAAATGATTTAAGTTACTGTGATTATGTGTGGTTTAAAAGCTTAGACTTATAATGTTATCGTAATAATGCTATGTGGTACATGAAAGTGTGATTCCGATTAGGTTAGCGACCTAATTGATGCTGTGTGATTTCCACTTGGGAGGATGCTTATCCTGTTGCTCGCGCATGCGACCCAATTGATGATGTGCTTTGGAGCGGGGGTCACGTTCCGGCCCGATGGTTGCCTTTTTGTGTGATGATTGGTTTATGGATACATGTAGCTTGTATGATAACTATATTTATTTGTCCAGCTATGTTTTTATAATCACAGTGAACTGGTTGCCTTGAGAGTGTAAGTGTGTCTAAACCTATGAATCTCACCAACGTTATGTTGACATTTTAAGCATCATTTTCAGGTGAGGATTCTAAGGCCAAAGTTGAGGGCAGCAATTAGGCGAGACTTAGTTGCATATGGAGACCTTACTTATGTTTTGGGATTTGGTTTTGATATATTTATGTTTTCTGTTTGGTACTTTCATATCTATTGAAGATACCTTTTGGATTTTGTTTTGGTTATTTATCTTTGGGTATTGTTATAACACTGTGTGTTGGTACATTGCTCTATTTATGTGCATGTAGTTGTTCTCTATGTTGACACCAGGTGTTGTGATGATATCCATGAAGTTACACTCGCGTGTTTCCGCCGTGGCGGGGTGTGACATTACATGTAATGACCTTGGTGACGCCGTCACGTGTTAAAGTACAAAAACATTCCGGCGCGTCTCGTTATACTTTTTATCCACCTCTTTGTCGTAACGTGACGCCGTCAAGCACTGTTTCCAGCTTGATTTGAAGACTTTGCCGTTTTCTTCACTTTTCGCTCCAAAAACGTCCAAAATGCTTTTTATTTTTCAAACTTCTTCTCCAAAATACCTAAAATGACAAAAGGAACGATTTAGGGCAATATTTGATCAAATAATCTCGACTTTGGGCTTAAATGACCCCCAAAAGTGGTACACTTTTTGTCTCATCAAATACCCTTACACTTGAGATTTGCTTGTCCTCAAGCAAATGCGCTTTTATTCTAATCAAAATACAAGCTATGGGTCATTTAACACTAATATAAAAGTAATTACAACAAATAATCGTTCCACTTCAACCAAAACAAGCACGAAAATTATATACTAGCACCTCACAAATAGTGTTTAGATACTCACATCTCTCGGGTGTAATAAAAGTATATATCACACTACCTGTCATAGCAAATAGATTACCATAGGTTTGGGAAAGGATCAAACCTCCACCACCTGACGTAAGCACCTAGGATAAACTATCAAAGAGGTCTTTTAAAGGGTTATAACGTGAGGTGTAGGGATATGATAAACACGGTTTTGTTGGATAAAGGCAATCTTTAATGGTGGCGAGTTAATCATCTTGGTCAATTACATGTATAATTTGGTGTTGCTAAGCCAAGACTCGACTCGACTTAAGCTAATAAAAAGCTAATCAAAAACATAAAATAAACATAAAAGGAAACGAGATGGTAGTCCGTATGTTTTTTTTTTCTCTTTTTTTCTATTTTTTTTTCTTTTTCTTGATTTTTTTTTTTTTTTTTTTTTTTTTTTTTTTTTTTTTTTTTTTTTTTTTGCATACCCTCGTACCCTACCATCCAAAATAATACATTATAGAGATTTGCATTCCCCTTACACTTGAAATTTTACATACTTTACAATTAACTATACTAATGACTCGAATTAAGATAATCAAAACACTTTGAGTACTTTTTAAAGATTAACGCCCATATGGGGTAATATATGATGTTCTTCCCCAATACTCCATAACACTAGTACTTTACCTATGAGTCCCAATCGTCCCAGAACAATATGTACAAGATATGACACGACTTAGCAACCATGTAATCAATTAAACAATTAACGAAGGGTTTAAACATATAACAATAATGCACTAAAGATGAGTGCATACAAGGAAGGCTAAGGCGATTTGGTTGCACATTTGGGGTGAATTGTTAACAAATTCTTCCTTTAAGTAAAATGCTTAAAGTTAGAAATTAAAAAGATAGGCTCGGAGGGGTGTACTAGGGGTATCGTGTACTAAAAATGAGTACATCGCAAAGGTGTGAGAAAATTAATTGACTTTATTAGTCAAGTAATTATGACTTCATTGGTCAAGTAATTATGATACGGGTTTAACACAAAGGTGATCCTAATACCTCTTATCATGTAGTAAATCCTACTACACGAATGTAGTGTCCCTAGCAGTCTCGGGATGCATCACTAACGCAAGATCTAGAATCTAAGTACTATCGGTACACTCATAAGCATCTTTTCCTAACAAATCTAGGGGCGAACCTCACATATTTGGAGTGGAAAACTTTGAGTGGTATGGTTTTTGTGCTAGTCATAAAACTCCTATCTATGAGACGCTTATTAAGGTTAAAGCTTCACTCCTAAATGTTGTAAAAAAAATTAAATTTGGCGCTAAAATTTCCCTAACAAATATTTCTCTTAGTTTTATTATACACCTACTATTGAATAAACAAACTCAAGTGCAATTGCACTCTCTAAGGTATCATCATTTACCCTCCCCTTACACTTAGGCTGAACGTTGTCTCCAATGTTCAATAAAAAGGATGTAAAAGTAATGATGGTAAAATATTGAAACAAATACTCCCCTGATTCGTTTGGTGTGGATAATGTGATAACATGTTTAGATCCTCCTCCAAGAAAATGAACGTTGAAAGCTTCCCTACAGAAATATAAATCTTCTTCTTGTCCAATATAACCTGTTAAACCTGAGAAAACAATCATAGCAAACCTCGCGTAAAATTGGCGGAAATCTATATATATATATATATATATATATATATATATATATATATATATATATATATATATATATATATATATATATATAAAGATTTAATGCTTGTGGAATGAATATTTGCAGATTTCCTGGAGTTTATAAAACTAAAGAATTAACAAAAACTTTAAGACTCTGGTAGAAAAACAAAACATGCAAAAATTTTCTTATTTTTACACCTGACGCCGTCAGAGTGCACTGACATTATGTTAAGTTTCCTGAAAATTTCTAGAAAAACTCACGCCTTAATTCCTGGAATTCCTGCAAAACATCATTATGACTCGATACAAGCATTTGACTCACACAAATACTAATATGCGCATTCATTTAATATTGTTGTAGTCCATGTCCAATTCCGTTCTTAGAAACAAATTTAGATTTCCCTTACACTTATCTTTTGCGAAATACCTTTATATGAAGTTAAGACGAAGTTAAACAACAAGGTAAAGCATTTTCACTATTTATTTTGAAACATGAGCCATAAACACTAAAAATAAAGCATGCACACGGAAACAAATAAAATCAAACAAACAAACAATCAAACAAATAAAGCTTGGGTTGCCTCCCAAGAAGCGCTTTTCTTTATTTACGAGTCTTGTAGCTAGACTCAAGGTCACGGGATATCCTATATGAGTGAGTTCCTCATCGAGGACATCTTTGGGATCAAACTTAGGTTTTAATTTCCTATCGGTTCTCTTAGTTCGGTATGACTTCTTAAAATTTTCTCCATCCGGATCATATAGAATTATCTTCATATGCCAAGATCCGTCACCTTCCTTAGGTGGCTTGTCCCAATTCCATTTACATTTATCACCTTCCCTTTTCCACTTGTTCATTCCTAAGTTGATAGGCATCACTCCTAGGAATTCAATCATTTTCCTAAAGACTAAAGGATTCTCAAAGGGGTTTAGTTCTTCATCCCTAGCTATGAGTTGCTCCACCTAATGCGTTTGTTTATAAACTCCTTCTCTAAATAAAATGGGCGTTGAGGTCCTATGAAGTCTCTACTAACCCAAGGTCCATATCTAGATGGTCTCCTATTCAAATCTACCCAATGAGGCGTTGGTTCCTCATTAGTATCGTAGGTATGTTTCTTAACATCATAGACCGACCAAGTTTCTCCTTCTCCTACCGCTATTCTAGATTCCTTACAATCAATCATCGCACTTGCGGTAGCTAAAAATCCTCTTCCTATTAATAAAGGGCATGTAGTGTCACTAACCATATCAAGGACGTGGAAATCGGCTAACATTGTGAACCTTCCTATATGCACTAACACATCCTTCACTACCCCAATCGGATACGCTACACTTCCATCCGCAAGCCCTATGATTATCTCTGTTTCATCTAATTTTCCCGGCTTAAGAGTGGTGTACAGAGATAATGGAAGCAAATTTAGGCTTGACCCAATAATGTGTCAAAAGCCTCAGAATTTCCTATCTTACAGGGTAAAACGAATATGCCCTGATCATCTAATTTTTTAGGCAGCTTGTTTTGCATGAAGGCGGTCCCATTCTTACCCAACTTAAGTTTCTCTTCATATTTCTCTAAAAGGTCATTGTAGTAGGGAGCACGGGCTAAGACATCAATGACGGGGCACTCAAGGTGAAGTTCCTTGAATTTATCGCCAAGGTCTTGTGCAGGAGGTGTTTCAACTATGTTATTGACCGATTTGATGTTGGGTGTTTTATTCAATTGGTCCTTTTGAAAAATTTGGGTTTGCTTGAAACATGTGCTCACAGCATTGACCGAATAGTATTGTGGACAAGTAGTGGCAGACGAAACAGATGATATAGCCTTAACGTTTAGTTTTGGATTCTTGATCGTGTTACTTGGGAGTGCTCCCATTTTTGTTGGTCATTGAGAACTTTCGACAATGTGTCAATCTTATTGGTCATCTCACTTTGTTTTTGTTTGAAATCGGCTTCAAACTTTGCTAAACGAGTTTCTTGAGATGCCATAAATTTGGACATCAATCCTTCAAAATTATTGGTACTACCGTAGTTGTTGGAAGGATTGTTGTTGAAAGTACGGTTAGGGGGTGGACCGTTTGATTTGTAATGATTAGGTGGTAGTGGAAGAATTGTTTTGGGGTGCGTTTTGACTTTGTTTCCACCTAAAGTTTGGGTGATTTTTCCAAGAGGGGTTGTATGAATCATCATAGGGGTTTGGCTCGGGTTTGAAAGTGTACCACTTGTCACCCGCTCCATCGGTATGCGAGGATGCGTAATCCGCAAAAGCTTATTCGGGGAGTTCCATGCAATCACGAGTGTCGTGGGGACCACTACATAATTCGCACAAAGAGGTGATTTTGTTCACTTGGATTGAAGGTTTAGGAGCCTCGTAAGATTTCATGAGAAACTTGACTTGGTCTTCAAGTTCCATGATCCTACGGTCGGGAGTGCTTGAATTGTTCGAAGGCAAAGATATTGCCTTGACCGTTTTGTTCAAATCACGGGGATCATTCCAACTTTCGTTGTCATAGAGAGCAAGATCTTCTATGAGTTCCCATGATTCTTCCGCACTTCGATTACGTAGCTTGCCACTGGCCGCTTGGTCAATGGTTTGTCTCGTAGAGAGATTGATGTGCTCATAGAAAATGAATTGGAGCCAAAGATCTATGCCATGAAGAGGGACTTTTTGGAGTAAGTCCTTGAAACAAGTCCATGCTTCATAAAGAGTTTCACCTTGACGTTGTTGGAACATCAAGATGTCATTTCTTAGCTTGGTAGTTCTCCCCAGTGGAAAAAATTGAGCAAGGAAACGAGTGGTGAGATCATCCCAAGAGGTGATGGATCCCGCGGGTAAACGCTCAAGCCATTGACTAGCTTGGTCACATAGAGAGAATTGGAAGAGACACAATTGGGTCGTCTCTCGAGTTTCAACATCAAGATCTATGGAATCTACGATTTTTGGGAAATCCTTGAGATGTTGATTAGGATATTTGGAACGAAGTCCATCACATCCGCTTTGCACCAACCGGATGGTGTCGGATCGCAAGGCAGACACATTGGCTCCTAGAGTGAGCTCAATGGTGTTTCGATAGCCTTGGTGGCTAGGACAGGAGTACTTTCCTAAAGTTCGGGGTCTAGGAGGTTGATTTGGTTATGGTGGGTTTTGTGGATGGTTTTGTTGTGGTGGGTTGATGGGATCAAAGAGATTACCACCTTCTATGATGGCGGATGGTAATGGTTACGAACAAAAGAACGAATAAAAAGATAGACTAAAGAAGACCTAACAAAATAAAAATAAAAATCTTACTAGAAAGGAATCTAGCAAGTAGACCTAATAAAAAGAAATTTCAACCTAGATAATAAATATTCCCTGGGCTGCGGTGCCAAAAACTTGAGGCGTGGGATTGCGCCTACGCAAAAGGTTTAACCTCTCAAGGGATCTTGAGAAGCTTGCAATCCCCACCAGGTAGTGTACCTGACCGATGTAGTATAGTGTATTGGCAAGTATCAGGGGATTGATCGTTCAACTCAAAGAATAGTGTTCGCTAGGGTTAAAAGTTAATTAACCTAGGTCTAGAGATGAGAGATGATTCATTTTGTATTTTTATATTTCTTGGAAAGCAAGTAAAAATCTCTAGTTTTGGAAGAATGGGCGAAATTAGTTGCTAGTCAACTAACCCAAATAACTACGAATGCAATAGAAATAAAATAAAATGACACGAGAGTAAATATGGAGAAAAACAATAATAAGAAAAATGTGTTTACTTAGATTTCACTACTCCCTAGCTATCTTTTACTAGTCGATTAGTTTGTTACAATTACATGGATGACGGGTTATATTCCTTAGTACCATTCGTAGGGCCGTGTACGATCTTCCCTAACTCTATAAGCTCCTACCTCTTCCTATGTCGTGCCGACTACTAGCTCCTAACATGGCCTCCTTAGTAGTTACTTATGCATTAAATATAACCAATTAATCGTAGTACACATCCGATTCATGTTTCTTAAGACGTTCAAGCATGTTACCAATTGGAAGTCTGCCAGTTTTCTTATGCCTAACATAGATATCATTCATCCACAACAAGTATAAACAAACAACCAACTAATAATTAATAACTAGGTTTCATTACATCTAAGCAAACACAAGAAAAACCTAGCCTAGCATGTTAAAGTAAAGACAAGCATAAGATAGAATCAAACAATACATAGACATATTGAATGATTATTGGAAAACTTATCATCAATCAAACACAGATGAAACAAGGGTTTGGAACCCTTAAAAGTAAGGTAAAATTCGTGCTAGGGTTTCTCCAAAACTTTCCCAAAGTTCTCCTCCTTTAACAAATAAAAAATATAAAACTATATATAGATTTTTGGGTCTGACGGCGTCACGTTATAGGTCTGCCGCCGCAACTCGCAGCCAAAGAAACTCTCGTATTACCTAGATCCAGATCTGACGCCGTCATGTATTATTCTTTTCACGGTCGTCAGGAGTAAATTACACGTGACGGCCTTGGTGACGCCGTCATGTGTTAAAGTCCAAAAACATTCTGGCGCGTCTCGTTATACTTTTTATCCACCTCTTTGTCATAACGTGACGCCGTCAAGTACTGTTTCCAGCTTGATTTGGAGACTTTGTTGTTTTCTTTACTTTTCACTCCAAAAATGTCTAAAATACTTTCTTTTCCAGATTTCTTCTCCAAAGTACCTGAAATGACAAAAGGAACGATTTAGGGCAATATTTGATCAAATAATCCCGACTTTGGGCTTAAATGACCCCCTAAAAGCGGTACACTTTTCGTCTGATCATTCCAATGCTTATTTAAGAATTTGTGAGCGAGGAGCTGTGGGTACTGATCACAGCTCACTACTACTGCCCACAGCTACTGCTCACTGCTACTTTTGACAAACACACCCTATAGACAATCACATGTAGCTAGAAAGTTACAACATTTTAATATCACCTTTCAATAAAAGAGTAAATTGACTATTCCCCGAAAACCATTGTTAATAACTTTGAAGCTGGAAGAATGATGAATCGGCTAGCTAATGCATCAACTCTTTTCTTCGTGCCTATTTGATGCTTGTTGGAAAATTTAGTGCACTTGAGGGATCAAATTATACATGGGAATGGGTTTGGAGGTACGAAGTGTACACCCATCAAGTCCTTGATTACCCTGACTCAGTAGTGGTTGTGCAGGATTCTGCTGCTAGTATTGGTTTCTACTGATAGTGGATCCTACTGCTAGCATTAGGATTCTGCTGATAGTGGTTTTGCTGCTAGCAGTATGACTCTGCTACTGAGAAGTAGATTCTGCTGATGAGAATATAACTGATTTGACCTATTCACATGACAGTTATATCTACACTTATGATCACGTTTAATTGGTCATGTAACCACGTTTAATTATCTGGAGATTAATGGGCCGATTAATTCTCATAATTCCATTTGACTAGCTATGAGTATTCTCCTATTTAAGAGGAAATCAGATTATGCATGATACACACACAGAAAAACATATAACACTTAAACGCAAAGGGTTATTGATTTGTGCCTAATTCAATAACAAACATTTGGTTTTATCCCAAGTAGATATTCGTGATACCCAAGCATTAGGGTCGAATAGTTTACTTTGGAAAGTGATAACACGATTCCAAGTGATATCCGGTAACCATTCATTGGTACGTAGTTAGGTCATTGATTGTCTTCACCCTGTTCTGTGCTCTTAACTACCAACAATCAAAGTAAACTATTTTGTGATAATCAATGGCTGCTGCTATGAGGCATATGGCTGCTAACTTTTCCAAATTGGAAAAGTTTGAAGGTGTTGATTTCAGAAGATGGCAAAAGAAGATGCACTTCTTGCTGTCTAGCATGAATGTGGTGTATGTTCTAAGCACTGCTATTCCTGAAGATCATGGGGATGATGCTACTGTAGAACAGATAAGGAAAAGAAGCAAATGGGAGAGTGATGACTATGTATGCAGAGGTTTAATCCTCAATGGTATGTCTGATTCTCTTTTTGACATTTATCAGAATGTTGAATCTTCAAAAGAACTACGGGATTCCTTGGAAGCCAAATATATGGCTGTGGATGCTTCAAGTAAGAAGTTCCTTGTAAGTAATTTCACAAATTACAAAATGACTGATTCAAGACTAGTTATGGAACAATACAATGAACTTCTTGGTATACTTGGAAGGTTTATACAACATAAAATGAACATGGATGAGGCTATTTCAGTCTCTTGTATCATTGACAAATTACCTCCTTCTTGGAAAGATTTCAAGCATACCTTGAAACATAAGAAGGAGGAACTGACTCTTGTTCAGTTGGGTTGTCATCTGCGTATTGAGGAATCTCTCAGGGTGCAGGATAATGACAAGCCAAAGAGTAGCCATGCTACTGGTGCATCTATTGTCAATATGGTGGAACATAACAATTCCACCAGGTACAATGACAATAAAGGCAAACGTAAACATCAGGATAACACAAGGGCTGATCCTAACAAGAAGGTAACACCTACTTGTTGGAAATGTGGCAAATCTGGTCACATTAAAAGGGATTGCAGAGGTGTTAAGGTTGAAGGTAAATCCAATAGTTCAGGCACTAGTGGTTCAGGGAGTGGGGGTTCTTCCAACTCACTGAAAGGTCAGAATATGTTTAATGAATCTCTTCAGGTTTATTATGTTACATATGTATCTGAATCTAACTATGTGCATGATGATGATGTTGCGTGGTGGGTTGACTCTGGAGCAACTGTTCATGTGTGCAAAGATAGAAGATGGTTCAAGACTTACGAGTCACTGAATGATGGTTCTATTCTTCACATGGGAAATAAGTCAACAGCTTTGGTGCATGGTCGTGGTTGTGTAGATCTTAATTTTAGTTCTGGAAAGATTGTAACTTTATTTAATGTTATTCATGTTCCTGATATAAGGAAGAACTTGGTTTCAAGTAGTGTTTTGAATAATCATGGA
The DNA here is from genome assembly GCA_030686995.1 of Artemisia argyi. Classification (NCBI taxonomy): domain Eukaryota; kingdom Viridiplantae; phylum Streptophyta; class Magnoliopsida; order Asterales; family Asteraceae; genus Artemisia; species Artemisia argyi. Next base: position 150,352,278 of record CM060705.1, read on the forward strand.
TATAAACAAGTTATTGAATCTGATAAATTTATTTTTTCTAAACATGGTATGTTTATTGGTTTTGGCTATTTGTGTAATCAAATGTTCAGGATTAATATTCTCACTGACATTGTTAACTCAGCCTTTATGTCAACCTCTAAACTGAATGTGTAAAACCTAGAATTTTGGACATGTAAAATACCCAAAATACCCCTCTAATTTTAAACTTTTGAAAAACGTTTAATAATCTAAAACTTTAATTACGATCATAACCTAAGTATATAACTCTTTACTATTTGGACATTATACCCGTTATTAAAATTATAAAACTTATGCTAACTTAAAGTCTATACAATTTAACTTCTAAAAAAATATGTATATATCACACGACATAAAGTCACATAGGACCAAATGATATTTATTTATTTGACTTGTGCACACACTCATTTGAAAGCAATTATGGAAATAATGTATCAATCACTAATCACATCCTAAACCTCTCAATGATTTTCGGCAAACAAATCTCAATCAAATCATCTATGATATACGATCATGACCAATCAATCATCCCACAAATCTCTCACATTTAATTTTGACAAAACCTTTCCCCTAGGGGTGAGCAAAACCGCCCGCCGCCCGTTTTCCGGCCCGATTCCGACCAAACCGCCGGCCCGATTCCGATCCCGACTATCAAACGGTTCGGGAGTCGGTTTACAATTCCGGCAAAATCGGGAGTCGGGTCGGGACGGGACGGGTCGGAACGGGAAGAAAACCGACAAAACAACAATGAAAAGCGATCCCGATCCCGATCCCGACCCGACCGCCGGCCTGATTCCGATCCCGACTATCAAACGGTTCGGGAGTCGGTTTGCAATTCGGCGAAATCGGGGAGTCGGACTTGTCGGGTCGGGACGGGTCGGAGTCGGTTTAGGCCCGATGCACACCCCTACTTTCCCCTATTCAATTCATAATAAACAACCCTTGGCCATTTTTTTTCTCCCATACAAACTCCTGGAAAAAAAATAATAAACAAAACCTAAAAACATATATTAAGTTGCGACTGCCAAAGAAAGAAGAGAAGAAAATAGCAGTCGTGATGGTCGTGTATAGCAGCTTAGAGTTCTACTCGTGACAGTCTTGGTGGCTCTTGCATGGTTGATGCGATCGCGTGTGGTGTGATTCGAGAGGGCATGTTGATTCATTTAACTCGTCTCTTGTGCTAGTCGACATAAGTCTTGATCCTTTGTATGCTGTTCCAGTTCGTTGTTCGAAGGGTGTTGGTTTGTTATGGTGTCGACTTGGGTCTGGTGTTGTGGCTTCTCGATTCTTTTGACCCGATCACAAGGAGGGTTTTTGTTTCGGCTTGGTCTCGGTTCGTGATCCTTTGTCTTCCTATTCGACTCACCAAGGGTACCAATATCGATCCTTAATCTATTTCTTTCCGTTTGATCTCCATATACATACAACATGTAAAAATAAAGCTATCTTGATCGTTTAATATACGAGTATGTGAAAGATATATGATAGATCACATAAAATAATAAAACTGTATAACACGTGTCGATATCTAATCTGTTTTGCTTTCGAATACGATATGATCACACATAAAATCATAAATATAAGTTGCATGAAATGGTGAAACGTATGTAGCAAACCTGAGTCTTTTGGCGGTCTCGAACCTGTGTCATGCTCGTTAGTTTTAAAGCTCTTGGAAATGGCTAAAACAAGATCTCTATGCATGCATGTTATACGTATGATATTCTCATGATATGTTAAGGAAAAGCTCACATAAAATCATAAAAGGCCACATAAAATAATGAGTTGAAGCTTTGTATATCGATTTATAGATCTGTTGTACGCCTCCTTATATCACATGAAATCATAAACTCTCACATAAAATAATGTTTAGAAAACCTTAAAAAGGATCGACCTGCTTGTGGTATTTTAACGTGAGACACATGAGGTTTGAGCTAATGTTTTTCTACCCAAAAATCTGTATTGAATATCGTATAATAGCAAGCTTTGAAGTCGAATTTGAATCTGCCTAAAACTTGTATATTATGGAGCATATATATGTGAGATGTAGGGTCATTTAAAACAGAAGAGAAACATGTGCATGCGTGTGCAAGAATGAATCTGGAAAGGATAGGAATACATGCATGTTCAGTTTAACGCTTTGCTTCGAAATAATAAAAACCTTGGGTCGTCGTGGCATAAATATTAATATCGTTGGTACATTAATAAATTACATAAAATTATAATGACGGGGTCCAAAATTATTATCTTAATATTAATTTATTAAAATAAAGTTTAAAAATAATTTTATTTGATTTTTAATATTTAATTTTGATAATTTACATTTTAGACCCTAAACTAATAATATTGACATTTAAGACCTAAAATATTATATTGGTCATTTTAACCTTAAATAATTTTAACTGTCGATTGTAACCTTTAAGTATTAAATTATAATTACGGGAACTTACTAAATTTGGAAACTGACTAATTCGGAAACCTGCTAAAAATATAAAGTTACCTAAAATAGATAGCTGCTAAATATGGAAAGTTTCTAAAAATGAAAAGACAACTAAAAGAGGTAAATTATGTGAAAGGAACTCGTCTTGATTCGTATTCCATTCTCGTCTAGGTTCGGTGAAGCGGGAGTGATCCATTTCTCTCTTGATTGTCTTGTGACCTTGCTTTGTGTTGGACTAAGGTACAGATATTCTGACCTTTTCAGTAAAGGTTTCTCATGACTTTCTCCCTCTCCTTAAATTATTGCACCTTGATATTGAACTTTGATTGACCCATTGATATTGGTCCTTTGACCTACCTCTTGATATTGACCTATGATCTATTGATAATGACCTTTGGGTATTTGAACCTTTGGATATTGGACCTTTGATAATAAACCTTGATATTGAACCTTGACTATAAAATTTTGAAACTAAACTTTGATATTGAACCATTGATATTAAACCTTGACCACTTGACCCTTCAGTATTTACCCGAGGTATTACTTGTTGTGGAGTAGCCACAACCATAGCATTGATGCACCAATGTTATGTACTCTAGCGTAGTTGGAGAGATGTACTACGCCGTCCCCGATCTACTATTGACTACTGCTTTGATTGTGATTGTTATTGGCCTACGGGGGCGTATGGATGCATCCTAGATTTGTATTGTATTGATTGATTGATTGATTGATTGATTGATTGATTATTGGAGCTACTACATTGTCTACATTGCTACATATTGTATTGGTGACTGGGTGCGTGCATTGTAACCCCTCACATATTGGGAGCTAGCTACTCCATATTGGGCTACTATTGGATTGTATTGTTTATTGATTGGGCCTGGGGTAAAATACTGAATTCCATATCCATTACATCTTACACTAACCTTGAAAATTCTTTGATATACCTTGTGACACCATATGTAATTTCTATTCATACTCTCTTATCTTATTACTTGATGGGCTTGTTATCTTCATATCTGTTCACTTAGCTTTTTATGCTCAGCCGCGTTTTCTTTTCCATGCGGCAGGTACTTAAGCTAGGATGCGGGGTTTAGCTTTGGGGATGAGAGAGTGTGGACCAAACTTAGAGTTCCCTTACATTATGGACATGGTTTTATTATTGTAATTCCTTTATTTTGGAATTCATTTGTAACCTTGTACTCATTGTATTATTAAAGTATAAAGCTTGTGTTTTGCTCTGTTGGACACTATTTATTGTGATATCTTTACCCTTGACGGGTTGGGGTGTTATAGAATGACTCTACCATGTGGCATGCTAGACTTGGCCATGTACATTTTAAAAGGATGCAAGATATGTCTAAGGATGGGTTAATCCCAGAATTTGACATGGACATTGAAAAGTGTAAAACTTGCATGTTGACCAAAATCACTAAGAAACCTTTTCAGGGTGTTAAACGTGAGACTGAACTCTTGGAGCTTATACATAGTGACTAGTGTGACTTGCATGCCACTCCCTCTTTGGGGAACTAGAAGTACTTTGTGACATTTATTGATGATGCTTCAAGGTTCTGTTATGTTTATCTGTTACATACCAAGGATGAAGCATTAGATAAATTCAAAGTATTTAAAACTGAAGTTGAATTACAACTTGGGTCCCTGATCAAAAGATTCAGGACTGATAGGGGAGGTGAGTACATGGATACTCTGTATTTTCAGTCTGTTGGTATAATCCATGAAATGACTGCTCCCTACACTCCTCAACAAAATGGTATCTCTGAAAGGAAAAACAGGGTACTGAAGGAGATGGTTAATTCCATGTTGTCTTACTCAGGACTGAGTCAAGGGTTCTGGGGTGAAGCTATGTTAACTGCTTGCTATTTATTAAATAGGGTTCCCAACAAAAGGAACAAAGTCACCCCTTATGAACTCTGGACTAAAAAGAAACCCAACCTGAATTATCTCAGGGTATGGGGTTGTAGGGCTGTTGTCAGACTCCCTGATCCAAAATTGAAAACTTTGGGTGAAAGAGATATTGAATGCATCTTTGTTGGATATGCTGAGCATTCCAAGGCTTATAGGTTCTATGTTATTGAACCTAATGAATATGTTTCAATTAATTCAATAATTGAATCAAGGGATGCACTATTTGATGAGAATAAATTCTCATCAGTCCCTAGACCAAGTCAAAGGATTCCAAATGGAACTGATGACATTGGTGTATCAGAGGTCCCTGGTGAATTATCATCTCAAGCCACTGATGAGGTTGTGGTTCAACAACCTGAACCTGAGCTCAGAAAGAGCAAAAGAGTCAGGACTCCAGAATCATTTGGACCTGAGTTTCAACTTTACTTAATTGAAGGTACAAGGGATGAGGTATCTGACCAATACTCCTATTGCTTCATTGTTGAGGAAGATCCCAAAACATTTGAAGAAGCAATGAAGTCCCAGGATGTTGCTTTCTGGAAAGAAGCAATAAATGATGAAATTGACTCCATCATGGGCAACAACACTTGGGTGTTGGTTGATATACCACCAGGTTGCAAACCTCTTGGTTGCAAATGGATTTTCAAAAGGAAAATGAAGGTAGATGGAACTATTGATAAGTTCAAGGCTAGACTAGTCATTCAGGGCTTTAGACAAAAGTCAGGGATAGACTACTTTGATACTTATGCCCCTGTGTCATGTATCAGTACCATAAGATTGTTGATTGCTTTGGCATCAATTCACAATCTGATTATTCATCAGATGGATGTGAAGACAGCTTTCTTGAATGGTGAATTGGATGAGGAGGTTTATATGAACCAACATCAGGGCTTCATCTTGCCTAGTAATGAAAACAAGGTGTGTAAATTGATTAAATCCTTATATGGACTGAAACAGGCACCTAAGCAATGGCATCAAAATTTTGATGAAGTGGTTTTGTCTAATGGTTATGTTCTTAACCAGGCTGACAAATGTGTGGATATTAAATTTGATGAATCTGGTAAAGGAGTAATCATTTGTCTATATGTTGATGACATGCTAATCTTTGGCACTGACCAAAATCAGGTTGATTTGACAAAGAAATTTTTGTCATCAAGATTCTCCATGAAGGACATGGGGGAGGTTGATGTTATCCTTGGTATAAGGATCAAACATGAAAGTAATGGTATATCAATTTCTTAGTCTCATTATATTGAGAAGGTACTGAAGAAATTTAATTACTTTGATTGTAATCCAGTGAGTACTCCTATGGATACAACTGAGAAGCTAATGCCTAATACTGGCAAAGCTGTATCTCAACTTGAGTATTCTAGGGTGATTGGCTGCCTGATGTATGCCATGACTTGTACAAGGCCTGATATTGCTTTCGCAGTGGGTAAACTGAGCAGGTACACTAGTAATCCTAGTGCTCAGCACTGGCAAGAATTTCAGGGGGGTACTGATGAGTGCTCAAACACTCATCATTTTTGTCGTATTTAAACTGCCAAAACATACAAAAACAATCAAAAAGTTATCAAAATACTTAAATTATCCCAGGGATTGTGTTTTAAATGCAAAATGAGCAAAAATAAATGAAAAACACACAAAGTTTGCAATATTGGCAGTTTCAGTCTCCCAAGTTTCAAAACTTGTCAAAAATAGTCCCTATGCATTTATTTTGAAATGAAAAGTCAACCCAAGCTTTTGAAAGTCAAATATCACAAAATACTATACTTGGGTCATAAGTTTTCCAAAATTACGCATTTGGTCCCTGTACTTTCAAAAATGGCAAAACAGGTCCCTGGGAATTTTGAAAAATGGCAAAAAATGGTTCTTGGAATTATGGTACTTGGCATTTTTGGTCCTTGGAAGCAATGTGGGAAAATTACAAGTTCAGTCCTCAAGTTTGGTAAAATTGCAAAAATGGTCCTTGTGATAACTAAAAACCAACCGGACCCTTTTTATTATTACAAACCAAACACCCCAAGCCCAAAAACCAAACCTGATCCAAAACCATCCCCAAGCCCAATCCCCCATCCGGCCTACTTCCTATTTTATATAAAAAACCACCCCGGTCAAACCACCCTAGTCAAACCCCATCTCCTTCCTTCTTCCCCCAACATACCAACGCAAAACTAGGGAGACGTTGTCTCTCCCACATATCTCCCCCCTCTACCTTTTCACCAACCAAGCCACCCACAATTAATACCCCTTCACCAACCAAACCAACCCCCCCTCTTCATTAAATGCTTACCAGTTCCACTCAGCTTGTTGAAAACAACTTTTGGCACCAAAATTACAATCAAGGGCCAGGATGGATTATAATACAAATTGATGGTGAGGATATGGTCGTTGGTCAACAAAAGAGCCATTGGGATTCTCAAATTACAACAGGAAGCCATGTGGAAGAGAGTGTGGATTATTTTAGTTTCTTATTATAAGTAGTAAGGTGTAGAAGCCATATGAGGCATGTAGTACTTTAATTTAGTCTTTTTTATGCTTAGTTTATGTATTGTAATCTGTTTTCAAGCAATAAAAGTTCTGTTTAAGTTTTTTCCAAATTCAAGTTTTATTTAAAATTCTCAAGTAATGATTTAAGTTTAATAGTGATATATGGTTGATTGCATACTCATATAAGCTCAAACAAAACACTTTTAGAAGCTTGACAAGCTTCTATTGTAATCAGTAATTCAGTTTCAATAAATACTCAAAAAAATTATGAAAAATCAAAGTAAAATAAAAAAAATGATGATCAAAGGTTGAAGAAGCTTGAAGCTCAGGATTGGTGGATGCTAATGGTATTAGTGGTTCATGGGAACCTATAGGAGTGGTTCATGGTTCAGGGGTCCTATGATTTAAGCAGGAAGCCCTTTGTGAGTCTATTGCTCCATTTTAACTTGTTACCATTTCATTGCTTGTTCTAGTTCAATTCTAAATTAAGTGTTATTATCAGGTTTAAATTGGAGTTAATAGTCATTTAAATCAGTCGGTTAAGTGTTAAAATTAATTGTTCCATAAATTTCTCATTTGACTGTTAAACTTGAATCTTAGTAATCTTGGGTAATTTTTGTTTTTGTTGTTGTTCATCTGTGTAATTTAGCTTAATATGTTGATATATGTTCCTGTGATTCAGTAGTTTAGGGTTAGTTAGAGTTTTGGATTGAAATCTCTTTGGCAAATCTGTTAAAGGGGTGTTTAGTTTTAGATTGTCTGTGGTGGTCTTGTGGATTTATAGTACAACTCTTAGTCTCATTGAGTTACTTGGGGTAATATAAGCTCAGGGAAACCATTTTCTTAGTCATAAAAACAGCAAGAGTCAAAATCACAAGCAATCTCACCCACACAGTTAACTGTGTGGGATTTTAAGTCCAAAAGCCTTCACAACTTAGCATAAGGTGTTGTTTCAACCAAGATCAACCTTTTTCTAGCCTATTAACATGTTTTTCAGATCATTAGAAGCAACCAAAGTTCATAAAATTCAAACCAACTCATTTTCTTAAAAAGTCAAAAAGTGCATTGTGTAGAAATCTTAAATATGGCATAAATTTTCCTGATTTTTGTGCTTAATTCTTGGCTTTGAAACTTGTTGGGGGTATTGTCCACCAGTAGAACTCTTGATTCATACACTTGTTTGATTTTTTTTATTTTTTCTTAAGGACCAAATTGCCCCTCAAACAAGGCTGCAGGGCAAGACTATTGCCCTGTGCACAGACTACCCAGCCACACCACCAACTTGGGTGGTTCATTGTGACCACCTCAGTGGGTCCCACTGACCCAATCTTGGTTCATACAACCCCCTCCTGGCAGGGTTGAGGTTTTGACCCTTTATTTGACCTTGGACCCTGTGGGCCCCACCTGAAACCTTTCCCAAAGGTTGTCCCCTTTTCTGTCTCAGAACCAAAATAAGCAAGTGCTTATTGTGGATTTTTGGCTTATTCAGTTGTCTTATTTGAGTGATATTAGCTTAAACCTGTCCAAAATACTTAAGTGAACAAGTTTTATACATTGTGGACCCCACATAAGTCCATTTGTGCTTATTTCTCTTCTGAGTCAACCAAAGTCAACTGTTGAACAAATAAGCACTCAAAGTACTTATTTCTGAGCTCCATAAAAAGTGTGTTTGTAAAAGTTCTTAGATTTTAGTAGTAAATTAGTTTGGAAAAAGAAAAAACTCAAAAAACCAATTTTAATTATAGTGATAGCTTCTATTTAATAGAAATTATCTTTTTAATTTTCTTTTTAGCTTATTTATAAGTACTTTAGCATTTTTATATTTTTTTTAAATCAATTTTATATTAAAGTAATTTTATAAATTTTTCCAGAATTTTCTTTTGTCTTTTAGTGGTTTTTAGAATTAATTTTAGTTTAATTAATTATTAATTAATATTAAACAATTAAATAGCATAATTAGATTTTATTAAGTAACACCTAGTTTTTATAATTTTTCTAGCTTTTATATAACTTAAAACATTTTCATAAATTTTTCTAGGATTTTTACTGTTCATTTTCTATTTTTTATAATATAATTCGTTTAATTGGTAATTAAATAATAATTATAATAATAATTAGTAAATTAGTTTAAAAATACATAAAATCAACTTTTTATAATTTTTAGGATTCCTGTGATGGTTAATTAGATTTACAAAAATCTTCTTAATTATCTTAGTCTTTTTAGTAATTTTTAGTAATTTAAATTAATTAAAATTGGTTAGGAAATTAATAATTAGTAATTAATTAGTAATTAATAATAAAATAGTGTAAAAATAATTTTTCTTTTTCTTAAAATTTTCTTTATTTATTAGGATTGTAAAAATAAAAATTTCACACTCTTAGTTCTTTCTGTTCATCAGTTGTACTTTCCTTCACGTTTTTTCGGTGTACGTTTTTGATTAAAACGTACGTTTTTAAGTTTTAGATCACATCTTCTTAATCTTAATTCCCGTAATCAATCACGTAGCTTTCCTAAGCTATTTCTGTTAATAATTTCCAAATAATTCTCATAACAACCCTTTTCTGTGAATAATCACCCGATCACAAAGCACGCTCAGTTACAATTCACACCTTGTTGGGACTTAACGACCTGGTGATACCTTATATTACCCGGAGATTGTCTCTAGGCTATTTGACTTTGTTGACCATTCTTTGGTCAATATAAGTTGACTGTTTAGCACCAATCAGGTACTGAAGTATTTGAAGAGGACTATGGATTATAGTGTCTCATATACTAGTTATCCTTCAGTGTTGGAAGGGTACACTGATGCAAGTTGGATCTGTAACACTGAAGACAATTCGTCTACCAGTGACTGGGTATTCTTACTTGGTCGAGGTGCAATTTCTTGGGCTTCCAAGAAGCAAACTTGCATAACCAGTTCAACAATGGAATCTGAATTTGTGGCTTTAGCAGCTGGTGGCAAGGAAGCTGAATGGTTGAAAAACTTGCTTCTTGAGATTCCATTGTGGCCTAAACCTATAGAACCTATTTCTATCCGTTGTGATAGTGCTGCTACATTAGCAAAGGCTTATAGTCAGATGTACAATGGAAAGTCTAGACACTTAGGTGTCAGGCATAGCATGATTCGTGAGCTTATCATGAATGGGGTGGTATCTATAGAGTTTGTTAGATCTCAACAAAATTTAGCTGATCACTTGATGAAGGGCTTGGATAGATACTTGGTTTTAAAGTCTGCTAAAGGGATGGGTTTAAAGTTCAATTTAGTCGCTGAATGCTAAGACACCCAACTCCCTCCTGAGGAAACTTGGAAGCTGAGTTCAATGTGGGAAGTTGAACATTCATTGTCCGGAAGCACATGTTTTACAAACATCCCAAGGTTTGTGCTTGGAACTTGCTGGAAAGGAGGATGAAGTCATTACTTCTTAATGGTTAATTTTCTTTGAAAAAGTGCTTGGCTGGAGCATGAATAAAGAGGAACCACCTATGTGAATGTTGAAGTTTTGCCGCTACTGGAAGCTATGGACTTTTAGCTTTTACAACATTTATGAATTGGATATGGACATATGGCTTGTATAGTGTCAGGAGTGTCTAAGTGTTTGGAAATGTATGCGTATTTTATCTTCATGTATTCAAATGAGTTGAAGGGTTCAATTCTTAGAACACCCTGATTCTCGAATATTTGAACGTGTAATGTACTAAGATGGAAATTCAATCCTCAGGATATTTTCGTTTATGCATACGTTTTGTTTAATGTTTTATTTTCATGCAAAGAAAGTGAACTAAATTTGGGGAGGATTGTTGGAAAATTTAGTGCACTTGAGGGATCAAATTATACATGGGAATGGGTTTGGAGGTACGGAGTGTACACCCATCAAGTCCCTGATTACCCTGATGATGCGTGGGAATCGCACCTTGCTTTACCTCTCGAGGGATCTCGCGAGGCTTACAACCCCCACCAGGCAGTGTACCTGATCGTTGTAGTATAGTATAGTGACAAGTACCGGGGGATTGATCGTTCAGCTTAGGAATAGTGTCGCTAGGATTAGAAAGCCTAATTAATAGTTCTAGAGATGGAAGATGATTATTTTTGTGTTTTTATATTTTATGAAAGCAAGTAAAATCTCGGGTTTTGAAGGAGTGGGCGGAATTAGTTGCTAATCAACTAACCCAAAAACTACTTTATAACTAATTAACTAATGAAAATGAAATTAAACTAATATTAAACTAAGGTTGTGAGCAGTGGTTGGAGAAATTGTGTTTACTTAGACTTCATTACTCCCTAGATATCTTTTACATGTTAATTACTTGTTACACTTGTATGAATGACGGGTTGTATTCCTTAATACCATTCGTGGAGTGGCATACATAACTCCCCAACTCTATGAGCTCTTATCTCCTCCTACACCATGACCCAGCACAACTATAGGGATTGTAAACAGTGGCTCATGCATTAAATACAACCAATAAAGACCTAGTACGCCTCGGTTCATGTTTCTTAAGACGTTCAAGCATGTTACCATTTGGAGATCTGCCAGTTTTCTTAAGCCTAACATATAATATCATTCATTCAAAACAAGAATAGACAAGTAATCAACACATAATCAACATCTAGGTTTCATTAGATCTAAGCAAACACAAAGGAAATTTAGCCTAGCATAGTAGAATTAAGATAAGAACAAAAGATAGACAACCAACACATAGACATATTGATTGAATTAAGAATATACTTATCTCAATTACAATGCAAGGTCTCAAGGGTTTGGAACCCTTGAAAGACCTGTAAAAGAGGCACCAAAATCGTCTTTAGGGTTTCACCAAAACTTCTCTTTCTTTAATGAAAAAACTAGAAAACTATATATAGGAAAATCGTCCTGACGGCGTCAAGAGTAAAATCTGACGCCGTCAACTCGCCGCCATATACTTCCTCGGACGCCCTAGATCCAATCGTGACGGCCTATGTGACGCCGTCACCACCCTCGGTAAATTAATCTTGGTCATTTTGACGCCGTCATCTCTTCATCTGACGCCTTCACAACCTTCGGTAAAATATTCATCCTTTCTGACGCCGTCAAGAGTAAATTCTTGACGCCGTCACCTTGTAATTCCAGCTTGGATTTGGTACTTTGTTGTTTTCTTCACTTTATGCTCCAAAAACGTCCAAAATAGCCTCTTTTCCAGAATTCACTCTCCAAACACCTAAAATCACAAAAGGAACGATTTAGGGCAATATTTGATCAAATAAATTCGGATTCGGGCTTAAATGACCCCCTAAAAACGGATCATTTTTCGCCTCATCATATACCCTTACACTTGAGATTTGCTTGTCCTCAAGCAAATGAGCTTTTATTCTACTCAAAAGACAAGTTAGGGGTCATTTAACACTAATATAAAAGTAATTACAACAAATAATCGTTCCACTAAAGACCAATAGACAAGCACGGAGGTCATACACAAGCACCTCACAAATAGTGTTTAGATACTCACATCTCTCGGGTGTAATAAAGTAATATAACATTATGGAAATGGAAGATATCTCTCACTACCTGTCATAGCAAAATAGATTACCATAGGCTTGGGAAAGGATCAAACCTCTACCACATGGCGTAAGCACCTAGGATAAACTATCAAAGAGGTCTTTTAAAGGGTTATAACGTTAGGTGTAGGGATATGAATTACACGGTTTTGTTGGATAAAGGGGATTTTACTGGTGGCGAGTTAACAATCTTAGTTAATTACATGTACAAGATGGCGTTGCTAAGCCAAGACTAGACTCGACTTAAGCTAATAAATGAAAAATAACTAAAAACATAAAATGAACATAGAATGAAAACGGGATGGTAGTCCGTATGTTTTTTCTCTCTTTCTTTTCTATTTTTTTTTTCTTTTTCTTGATTTTTTCGATTTTTTTTTTCTTTTTTTTTTTTTTTTTTTTTTTTTTTTTTTTTTTCATACACTCTTACCCTACCATCCAAAATAATACATCATAGGGGTTTGAGCATTCCCCTTACACTTGAATCTTTACATACTTTACATTAAACTATTCTAATGACTCGAATTAAGAAAATCAAAACACTTGGAGCACTTTTAAGATTAACGTACATATGGGGGTAATAAGTGTTGTTCTTCCCCATTACTCCATAAAATAAGTACTTACCCATGAGTCCCAATCGTCCCAAAACAATATGTACAAGGATATGACTCGACTTAGCAACCATGTAATCAATTAGAAAGTTAACTTAGGGTTTAACAAATAACAATAATGCACTAAAAATGAGCGCATACACGGAAGGCTAAGGCGATTTGGGTGTACATTTAAGTGGGGTGTAACAAATTCTTCCTTTAAGTAAAATGCTTAAAGTTAGAAATGAAAAGATAGGCTCGGAGGGGTGTACTAGGGGTATCGTGTACTAAAAATGAGTACAACGCTAAGGGTGTGGGAAAAATTAGTTGACTTAACTAGCCAAGTAATATGACTTAAATGGTCAAGTAATCGTAATACGGGTTTAACACAAGGGTGATCCTAATGCCTCTTATCATGTAGTAAATCCTACTACACGAATGTAGTCTCACTAGCGGTCTCGGGATGCATCACTAACGCAAGTTCTAGAATCTAAATGCTACCGGTACACTCATAAGCACCAATAATAAATGCTTTTCCTATCAAAACTAAAGGCGAACCTCACATTTTTGGGTGGAAAATTTTTCTGAATATACGGTTATGTGCTAGTCATACAACCTCCTATCCATGAGATGCTTGCTATGGCTAAAGTTTCACTCCTAAATGTTGTAAAAAATTTTAAATTTGGCGCTAAAATTGCACTAACAAGTATTTCTCATAGTTTTATTACTCATCTACTATCAAACAAAACAAACTCAAGCGAAAGTGCATATGTAAGGTATCATCTTTTTACCCTCCCCTTACACTTAAGATGAACATTGTCCCCAATGTTCAAGTAAAGAATGTAAAAGTTAAAAGTAAAGAGAATGAATTCAAATACTCCCCTGATTCGCTCGGTATGGATTTTAGGTTGGCCAGGTTAAATCTTCCTCCAAGAAAACGAACAATCAAAGCTTCCCTTCCAGAATATAAATCATCTTCTTGTCTCAAATAACCTGTAAATCCTGACAAAAGTAGACAAGGCAACCTCGCGTAAAATCGGCGGCATCCTATATAAGTTACTAAATCCTAGAAAACAAAATAAGATATAATGCTTGTGGAATGAAGTTTGCAGATTTCCTGGAGATTATAAAACTTAATAATTCACAAAAACTTTTAAGACTCCGTTAGAAAAACAAAACTGGTAAAATTTCCAGATTTTTGACTCCTGACGCCGTCAAGAGCAATTGCCTGACGCCGTCAGAATGAACCTGCAGAAATCTTTATGTTAAGTTTCCGGAAAATTTCTGGAAAAACTTTGTCCTACTTCCTGGAAAATCCTGCAAAACTACATCATGACTCAATACAAGCATTTGACTCTAACAATACGAATACACATGTTCATTAAATATTGTGGAGAATCATGATCGGTTTGTTTCTTAAAAAACATATTTGGGGTTTCCCCTTACACTTATCTTTTGCAAAAAATACCTTTAGGTTGAAGTTAAGACTAGGCTAAACAACATAATAAAGTATTTCCACATTTTAATTGAGAAACATGATCAACCAACAATAAAAATAAAACATGCATACGGAAGCAAATAACAATCAAACAATTAAAATCACACAAAACATGGGTTGCCTCCCAAGAAGCGCTTTTCTTTATTTACGAGTCTTGTAGCTAGACTCAAAGTTGTGGGTTACTACGTGATTTCATCATTTGAAATGATGTACCCCATATAATTGCGATCATTACTGTTATGGTGGTAGTGCCTCAATCTATCAATACTCGCAATAACCTTCCCACCTAATTTGCTTCTCAAGCTAGCTACCCCATCTTGGCTCAATCCTTCGATGGTGAATGGCCCATACCACCAAGGACTCGGTTTATCGGGTGGTATTGTGGTTTCTAAGTGTCTCAGGAGTATTAAGTTCCCTTCCTCAAACGGTGTATGATTGCTTGTGTGTTGGGTGTGTTTGAGTTCTATCGGATCCTTATTGCTTTTTCTCCTTTCATCCTTAGCTTTCTTATAGCTCTTGATTCTTGCCTCCCATGCAAGAATTTTATTCTGAACACGAATGGGCATCGTGCCAATGTTGTTTTTAATCATTCTCCAACTCAAATTCTCATGCCCACTTCGCGGAGTCATGTGAAAACTAATCTTTCTCTTTCCAGACTTAAGCTCAATCTTCCTATCTTCATACTTAATGACAGCCCTAGCGGTGGTGAGGAACGGTGCCCCAAGGATTATTGGCATGCATCCATCCCCTTTATCATCAATGATCATAAAATCAACGGGGTACATGAATCCTGCAACATTGATTAATACATCTTCTGCGATTCCTAGGGGGTATACGTACGAGTGTCCAACAAGAGATAGCCTAACACGAGTAGGTGCTGGCATTTTTGACGTTAGTTGGATGTAAATAGTTAGGGGCATAAGATTTACTTCCGATCCTTGGTCGGCGAAAGCACTAAGATGTTTCAAGTCCCCGATGCTCGTTGGTATTTCAAAATTCCCACATGCTACCTGCTTAGTGGCCACTTTCTGTATTAATAACCTCTCGACCACTGATCCTCCAATAAGCGTATCATACTCATCTTTCTCTTCTTTCTCTTTCTCGGGAACCTGTTCGGAGGATTGGTTACGCCCATCACCCTTAATCCAATTTGTTATGGTGTTTTTGTTTATATCGTGTTTCAGGTAGTAGCTCAAAGGTTGGGACTCAGGCGGTTTTCCTAAGGTCTGTTTAGCGGGAGTTTTTACCTTCTCATTATCTTTATGGACAATGGTGATGGAGTTAACAAATTGGGTGGTGGGAATAGTGCTTTCTTTCCTTAGCAGTATTCGTTCGGGGGTTCTCTGATTGGTATACTCCTCTAATAGACTCAGCATCTCATTCATTTTCTCCTGCATCTCCTCCTTTTGCTTATAAACTGCTTCTTCGAATCTAGCAAGCCGATCAGAGTGGGTCGCCATATACTCTCTCATCCTAGCCTCAAATTCCGAGCTAAGTTCCTTGGGAGGGGAACAAGGTGGAGTGCACTTCTGAAAAGTTTCGACATGTTCTCTAGAGGGTGATTCAGATAATGGTATCGAGGTTGATCTTGAGACAGAATTGACCGTGGCTTGTCTAGGACTTAAGGGTCTCCTTTGCCTTTCCTCAAAATAGTCAACTTTTGCCTCAATTTTGCATAAGAGTTCATCGGGGATTTCGGTGTTTCCTCCAGATGCCGAGACTGCATTGATGGCCGCTTCTACTGTATGTTTAAACTCCCACAGTTCCTGATTGTTAGTGGCTAGCTCCTCGATGATTGCCCAAGATTCCTCGGCGTTCATATCACGTAATTTACCTCCCGCGGCTCTGTCAATGGTGCGCTTAGTGTGATAGTCAACATGATCGTAAAAAATCTGGACTAATAACCAAAGGTTTATACCATGATGGGGGAGTTTGTGGAGGAGATCCTTAAAACGGGCCCAAGCTTCGTAGAAAGTTTCACCCCGCTGCTGCTCAAACCACAAAATGTCCCTTCTAAGCATTGCGGTCTTTTCCGGCGGAAAGAATTGGGTAAGGAAGCGATTGGCGAGATCGTCCCATGTGGTGATGGATCCCGCGGGGAAACGCTCAAGCCATTGACTAGCTTGATCCCGTAGAGAGAATTGGAATAGGCGTAAACGGGTAGTCTCTCTAGTTTCAACACCTAGGTCTATGGAATCTACGATTTTGAGGAAGTCCTTAAGGTGTTGGTTTGGATCTTCGGAACGAAGTCCATGGAATGCATATCCGCTTTGCACCAACCGGATGGTGTCGGATCGCAAGGGGGTCACATTGGCTCCGGTGAGCTCAATGGTGTTTCGGTAGCCTTGGTGGCTAGGTCGGGAATACTCTCCTAAGGTTCGGGGCCTAAGGGGTTCTAATGGTGGGTTTTGTTGTGGTGGGATGATGGGTTCAAAGATGTTACCACCTTCCATGATGTCGGATGGTAAAGAGTTACGAACAAAAGCACGAAGAAATAAGATAGACTAAAGAAGACCTAAAAATAAAAATAAAATCTTACTAGAAAGGAATCTAGCAAGTAGACCTAATAAAAAGAAATCCTAACCTAGACAATAACTATTCCCCGGGCTGCGGCGCCAAAAACTTGATGCGTGGGAATCGCACCTTGCTTTACCTCTCGAGGGATCTCGCGAGGCTTACAACCCCCACCAGGCAGTGTACCTGATCGTTGTAGTATAGTATAGTGACAAGTACCGGGGGATTGATCGTTCAGCTTAGGAATAGTGTCGCTAGGATTAGAAAGCCTAATTAATAGTTCTAGAGATGGAAGATGATTATTTTTGTGTTTTTATATTTTATGAAAGCAAGTAAAATCTCGGGTTTTGAAGGAGTGGGCGGAATTAGTTGCTAATCAACTAACCCAAAAACTACTTTATAACTAATTAACTAATGAAAATGAAATTAAACTAATATTAAACTAAGGTTGTGAGCAGTGGTTGGAGAAATTGTGTTTACTTAGACTTCATTACTCCCTAGATATCTTTTACATGTTAATTACTTGTTACACTTGTATGAATGACGGGTTGTATTCCTTAATACCATTCGTGGAGTGGCATACATAACTCCCCAACTCTATGAGCTCTTATCTCCTCCTACACCATGACCCAGCACAACTATAGGGATTGTAAACAGTGGCTCATGCATTAAATACAACCAATAAAGACCTAGTACGCCTCGGTTCATGTTTCTTAAGACGTTCAAGCATGTTACCATTTGGAGATCTGCCAGTTTTCTTAAGCCTAACATATAATATCATTCATTCAAAACAAGAATAGACAAGTAATCAACACATAATCAACATCTAGGTTTCATTAGATCTAAGCAAACACAAAGGAAATTTAGCCTAGCATAGTAGAATTAAGATAAGAACAAAAGATAGACAACCAACACATAGACATATTGATTGAATTAAGAATATACTTATCTCAATTACAATGCAAGGTCTCAAGGGTTTGGAACCCTTGAAAGACCTGTAAAAGAGGCACCAAAATCGTCTTTAGGGTTTCACCAAAACTTCTCTTTCTTTAATGAAAAAACTAGAAAACTATATATAGGAAAATCGTCCTGACGGCGTCAAGAGTAAAATCTGACGCCGTCAACTCGCCGCCATATACTTCCTCGGACGCCCTAGATCCAATCGTGACGGCCTATGTGACGCCGTCACCACCCTCGGTAAATTAATCTTGGTCATTTTGACGCCGTCATCTCTTCATCTGACGCCTTCACAACCTTCGGTAAAATATTCATCCTTTCTGACGCCGTCAAGAGTAAATTCTTGACGCCGTCACCTTGTAATTCCAGCTTGGATTTGGTACTTTGTTGTTTTCTTCACTTTATGCTCCAAAAACGTCCAAAATAGCCTCTTTTCCAGAATTCACTTTCCAAACACCTAAAATCACAAAAGGAACGATTTAGGGCAATATTTGATCAAATAAATTCGGATTCGGGCTTAAATGACCCCCTAAAAACGGATCATTTTTCGCCTCATCACCTGACTCAATAGTGGTTGTGCAGGATTCTGCTGCTAGTATTGATTTCTACTGATAGTGGATCCTACTGCTAGCATTAGGATTCTGCTGATAGTGGTTTTGCTGCTAGCAGTATGACTCTGCTGCTGAGCAGTGATTCTGCTACTAGTGCTAAGCAGATTCTGCTAATGAGAATATAACTGATTTGACCTATTCAAATGACAGTTATATCTACACTTATGACCACGTTTAATTGGTCATGTAACCACTATTTTTGGCTATAATGGGTACAATTATGTGGAGATTAATGGGCCGATTAATTCTCATAATTCCATTTGACTAGCTATAAGTATTCTCCTATTTAAGAGGAAATCAGATTATGCATGATACACACACAGAAAAACATATAACACTTAAACGCAAAGGGTTATTGATTTGTGCCTAATTCAATAACAAACATTTGGTGTTATCCCAAGTAGATATTCGTGATACCCAGGCATTAGGGTCGAATAGTTTACTTTGAAAAGTGATAACACGATTCCAAATGATATCCGGTAACCATTCATTGGTACATAGTTAGGTCATTGATTGTCTTCACCTTGTTCTGGGCTCTTAACTACCAATAATGCTCAAATTTTTCTCTTAAGTTTGGTTTGACGGTTCCATACTAAATTTCTCAAAATTACACGGACTTGTGCAATTTAGATCAATAGAAGGCTAATATTCCAATTAATTTCTTAGTCACTTTCACACTTAAAAGGCAAAATATGGACACAGTGCAATATCTAGAAAAATATAAACCTTTTTTGCGTGTGCTTTAAACATGTTGACCACATTGTGCAGTTAAAAAGGGCACTAAGGAAAATTCTCATTTGGTGACACATTATAGGCAATGGTCTTGATAATATTCAATAAGACAATTATACCACATTCGTCCTGACTGTTTCAACCCATATAAAAATGTATTCAAATTGCATTATTTTCTCGAGAACTAATCTTATATGGTCTAATTTTTACTAAAAATCACTAGCATGCTCCATGCATTTTATATACAATAATGAAATCTCAAAATCACGTGAGCTCTATTCATTAACTTTTAGACGCATATAGATTACTTATTATATCACCAGACTTATAGATATTATATACATTATTTGATCCACCACATAAGAAAATATCTCATTATGATCATTTACATGTCTTTATTAAAGTATTGCGTACCATTAGTTATGCCTTATATACTAAAATTTCAATACTTTAATTTCACTTTCTCATAAAGATCAATGCGTATTGAATAATTTTACACATACATAAATACGGACTTCAAGTCCCAGTAATCATGTCTCTTTACAAGAGACTTTACTCTTTCATTTCTTCTTTGCATCTTTACAGCTTTTGGCCATTCATTGATACATCTGTACTTCCTGCAGGTATTATTCCATTATCTTCACCATGATTATAGCACTATCTTATTTATTTAAATAATCATTATCATGCATATTTTGTACAATATCTCCATCGACGTCGATTCATTTATATTTTTGATTCCACACTTTACTAGACATTGGAATATATCATTTATTGAGATCTCATAATTTGTCAAGTACCCGAGGTTTTTCAATTACCTTCATGTCTAGTGTCTTTTTAAGAAAATTATTATGAGGTCTTTATTACCTCGATTCGACCATCTTAATTTTCTTGCTCCATTTTATCTATTCATTCGAAGATTTTCATTTTGGAATCGATTAGTCTATCATGCTGCAGACGTGCCATAGACTTACTACCAATCATTGGTTTTACTAGTGGGACACACATTGTAATCGGAGCATTAGCAGTGTATATATGATCTAGTCACTTTCTTTAGGTCACTAAACTTGTCTGGTAATTACTAGATCTGGAATACAAATTATCCCGTGAACTTCAAGTTCATATTTGTTTGTGTGAAGATCAACATTTATATCATAATTCATTCCATATCCCTCGCTGCTCATTCTCTCCCCCTAAATGAATTGTCCATTTCAACATCCCATGGTTGTGCGTTGTGGTGGATTTACAAGAAACATATACCGCACAACTACAAAATTCTTATATGGGAAACATATGATTCGTGACCATAAACCATTTTATAGGAGGGGTATTCATTTTATCTTGTTGGCATGATGTGAATTCTTGTTAAATCTTCAAAATAAACATGCCCTATAGTACTTATAGTTTTGTTCTCACAATTATTGGCTTTGCAATCAACTGAAGTGTTTTATGAACATTTCAACAAAAGCAATTCGTGTATGAACGTTGACTACTTTTAAGTTTAATACTTATTCCAATAATTGCCCAATATATGGAAGTATTCATCACCATTTCCAAAGATACAATTTGGAAAACTATGCTCGCATTTTATAAGACGAGCCATTCATCACGTTAACCTTAAGTTGCGTCTTTAATGATCATTTTGACGAAACATTGATTTTAAAACTCAAAATGATCCACATGGCGGATGTATAGGCCTACATACATCCCCTTTGTATTTTTTTCCAAAACTTTATAGGGTAAAGTCCTTACCTTAATATGGTGGTGATATATGAACAATTAACTTCCATTCCATTGAGAACAATCAAACCTATCTTTGGAGAAACTTACTGTTTTTATATATATTTTGCATCTTCATTGATCCGGATGGTCTAACCGGTCATGCCACTCAATAAAATAATCTTGGCTCATAAACGATGGTTTATGACCACATGTGCTTCAAGTGCACTTGATTTATATCTATCGCATTTATACTTTGTTTCTCCAATCTAATTGATATAAGCACTTTTATAATATTCACATAGTTTAATATATTATTCATATATTAACCCATAACATTATCAAATAATAAAGCATATGAAGTATTATAACTAGCGTAGTTGCACAATTTTCAAAACACATGCATGTCATTAATCAATTAATCAAGTATCTCACAAGCAAATAAAATTATGTGATAAACGAATCATGCATATTTAACAAACTAAATGGCACAATTCACACTTAATTCGTATCAAATTCTAATTTTTCCTTAATCATAATGTCGTCGAGAATATTAATAACATCCAAAATAAAAACAAAGCATTATTGTTGCTGGCAATCTCTAGATTTCTATTGCAGTATGCTATGATCAATGTATATATAAATCCTGCTAATAACTAAACTCGTAAATAGAAATCAACCCAAATGTAACTCCCATGCATATGCATGAAGATCTATCTATAACGGCATTTTAGCAATTATCCTCAATTCTCTATAAGGGCATCCACTATTAAGGGTGTTCTTCGGTTCGGTTTTAGGGTTATTCGGTTAATTCGGTTCGGTTAAAAGTTTTTTAAGGTCAAATCGTGAACCAAACCAAACCGAATTCAGATTCGGTTTTCGGTTCGGTTTGGTTGAATTCTAGTTAGGTTTGGTTCGATTCGGTATTCAGTTTAACCGAATTTACACACTTTATTTAAAAAAAAAAAGAAAAATATACAAATATATTTAGCCAAAAAAGTTATTTCAAACATAAAAAGTATTTTTTAATATTTGGATAAAATTTTATTTACATATATATATATATATATATATATATATATATATATATATATATATATATATATATATATATATATATATATATATATATATATATATATATATATATATATATTCCAACTACCCTTTTCACCGCCGCCACCGCTACTGCCCTTAACCTAGCCCAGTTTTTCAATATATTATTTCATCTTAGAACATTCTTTTTCTATCTCAGATAGCCTCCTCATCCTCATAGTATCTTTACCTACTTTCAAAACTTGGTTTTCCCTCACGGCCGTGTTCCAGCCGCCCTCCTGTGATGCACCTAACCCGCTTCTTAACTGTCTTGACCCATTAAGATTGTCTGAGACCAAAAAGCAGTAGGCTACAGAGGTTATAAGTTGTAACCGCTCGAAGAAAATAACTTGGACTATGACCTGTAAATTTAGAAACAGCCTAGATGGAAGTTAGGCTTTTCTTAGGCGAGTCTGTACTGATAAGTTCATGTTTTGGTGTCTTCTTTGCCTACCATAAGTAAAAAAACCGACGATATTAAGTGCAATACAACTACACCTCCTAGTGTTATTCCAACGATCCTTCCTACTTGCTTCTTGTTATCCTTGGAAGAACCAGCGGGGATTGATACTAACAAAATAAGATAGTTCATAGGTACATTAGCGGGGATTTATACTAACAAAATATTTACTAAACGTTACAGTTTGGACATTTAACTAACCTTGAGAAACATGTATAGTTGAGACCAGTGGACCAAAGTGTTTTAAACAGGTATGCAGCAAGTACCTTTCCCGGCCCACATCAGATTAATGTCGATGGTCGTGTTTGTTACATTGGTTTCAAATAATTTTACAAATGCTCTTTTTGGTCTGTATGCTTCGTTCATTATGTTGAAATCTTGAATAACTCTTTCACCCTTTTCAAATTTGATCCAACTTTTTAAGCATTAATTTTAAAACTTTTTGTCCCATTTTTATAAAAAATTGAGATATTTACCTGGATATAAATGTCGAATAAACGTCTTCTAAGGCCTCCCCATGACTCCCATTTGTATTTCTGAAAAATGAAGTTCAACACTGTATCTTCAATTTCTTAATCCGATGCTATAATACTTTAGCGAGTTTGGTGATATTGATTGATGCTAAACCGTCAACTTATATTGACCAAAGGATGGTCAACAAGGTCAAACTGCCTAGAATCAATGCTCCGTGGAAGTATAGGGTTTCCTCGGGTCGTTATGTCCCGACGAGGTGTGGATGGTTATCAAACGGGTTTGTGATCGGGTGAATTTGGACAAGAAAGGGTTTGAGATTGATTACAATACTGATTTATACAATGAAATAGCTTAAATAAGCTATATAAACAAGACTGGAAAGTTGGAAAAACCATAAACGTTTAAAACCTAAAAACGCGTACGTTCACGTTTTAAATAACGTAAACGTACAATATAAAACGTGAAAACTGAAATCTGAAAACCCACAGGGGGTGAAAATGACTTTTTTACAAACCTAAGGATAAAAGAAAATTTTTAGAAAAAGAAAATTAATTTTTACACTAATTAATTATTTAATATTAATTAAATACTATTTAATACTTATTATTAATATTTAAATAACTTAAATACAATATAATATTATATAAACACTAGAAAAATGAAAATTAAATTCCTAAAATTATAAAATAACTAAAAATAATCTTTAAAACTAAAAATAAGCATTTTTGTCTTTTTGTGATTTTTATATTAATTAATTACTAATTAAATATTAATTACCTAATTAAACTATTTTAAATTATTAAAAATAGAAAATGAACAGTAGAAATTATAAGAAAATTCCTAAAATTATTTTACATTATATAAAAGCTAGGAAAAATATAAAAACTAGGTCTTACTTTATAAAAATTAATTATGCTATTTAAAACTTAATTATTGATTAATTATTAATTAAACTAATATTAAATCTAATAAATACTAAATGACAAAATAAAAATCTGAGAAATTTACTAAAATTACTTTAACATAAAAGGAAATTAATAAAAATATAAAAATACCAAGTACTTAACAAAAATCTAAAAATGAAAATTTAAATTTAAATTACATTAAATAGAAACTATTACTTATAATTAAATTGTTTTTTCTGGATTTTTCTTTTAGAAAACTATTTTACAACTAAAAACTAACAACTTTTGTAAAAACAACTTTTTTGTAGCTTAAAAATAAGCATTGTGGAAGCTTATTTGCTCCACAGTTGACTTTAGTTGACCAAAGAGGGAAATAAGCTCAAATGAGCTTAAGTGAGACCCACTAGGGTGGAACTTGGTTCACTTAACTTGTTTAGACATGTTAAAGCAGGATTCAATTGAATAAGCTCATAGGATAAGCAATTAAGCCAACAAATAAGCTCTTTGAACTTAATTCCACACAGAAAATGGTACAAGATTTGGAGGTTGATTCAGGTGGGGTCCACAAGGTCCTAGGTCAAACTAAAGGTCAAACCATGAACAGGGGTAGGAGGGGGGTTGAAAGGAACCAAGTGGGTGGCTTGTGGACCACTGTGGAGGTCAGAAACCACCACCAAAGGTGGTGGTGTGGTGGTGAGGTCTGCTGGTGCAGGGGAGAGACCAACCCTGCAGCTGACTTTGGGTGGCTGTGGGGACCAGAGAAAAAAGCTTAAAAATAAAACACAAGTGAGTCACTAAAGACTAGCTGGGGGTTTTAACTAGAAACAAGTTTCACCCCTTGAATCAAATCACAAAATTCAAAATAAATCTTTCAATATTTGGTTTTTCTGCAAAGGTTATGTTTTGACTTTTTAGAAAGCTTGGAATTTTGGCTTGTTTGAGGTTTGGTCCTATCCTACTGACTAAAAATACAATGATAAGCTAAAATAAGATTGAATTAAGCTAAAATGACAACTCCTAGATTGAAATGGGTGATTAAGGTTGATAAAGACCTAACAGTGATAACTAGATAGCAATTATGACAGTAAATACATAAGAGTCAAAAGTTGATTATTGTGACAGTCAAATTATGAAACTGAGCAACCAAGGTATCCAAGGAACAAGTATGCAGTGTAACACAATCAAATCACTTAATTGCATATCAATACACAGAAAATAAAGATTAGCACTTGAATTAGCAATGTAAACAGTAAATGCCTAAAAAATGAGAATAAGCCTTACAAGTTATCCATTGCACAGGACTATGAACCATGAAATCACAGCTACCCCTACACCTCCCCTGAGGTTCTAGACCATATATCCTTCACTTCTTCTCTTCTTCTTACATGATTTCTTATTTATTTTACTCCATTTTTTTCCTTTTTATTTTTCTCTTTTTCTTTTCTTTTCTGATTTTCTGCTTTCTTTGATTTCAAACAACCTTAACAGACTTAGACTAACATTATCAAAGTAAATAAAGAACATTTAATGCAAATTACAAGTTACTTGAGAATTTGAATGAAAATTCGAATTTGGCATAAACTTAAACAAGACTTTAATTTAACTTGAAAATTGAAATTACACATGTAAACTTAGTTGAGAGATTCAAAAGAAAAAGATTACATAATTAGAATTACCTACAATTAACATTACAAAACTAAGACTAAACTAATTCTACTCCCATTCTCCTTCTGCTTTCTCTTTCTTCATCTATATATGCCCTGAGGAGTCTTCTTTGACTTTCCTACTTCCATCATTGGCCATTGGATGAGTGGAATTTCAATCTTGGCCCTTGAATGATTTTGGCGCCAAAACTTAAATAAGCCAAATGGGGTCAGTGTTTGAGTGTGAGGTGAGTGAAGCAATAAATGTTTCTTGGACATTGTGGTAGGCAAGGGGAACAAGGAATGGAAGGGGTGAGGTCGAGTGATGGGGGAGGTAGAGTGTGCAGGGGGTAGCAGGTTGCAAGAGGGGAAGGAGGGTTGACTTGTGTTGACTGGGAGGGAGTAAATAAAACGGGGTGGAGTATATTTTTGGATGTTGGGTCTGGTGTGGTGGTGAGCTGGGGTTTAATGGATCAGGGGGTGTGGTGGATTAGGCTGTGTTTGTTTTGGGTTTGGTTTGGTTTGTAGTAATAAAAGGTAAGGGTCCATTTGGTTAATAGCAAAAATATCACAAGGACCCAAATTGTAATTTTCAGAAAGTTGAGGGGTGGAAAATGTAATTGTTCCAAAGTCATCACAAGGATCAAAATTGACAACTTCAATAACCCAAGGACCCAAAATGTAATTTTTCACAAATAAATACACAAGGACCATTTTTGTAAAATTTCAAACCCCGGGGACTAAAATTGCCATTTCACCAAACTTTCATTCCAAGGACTAAACTTGCCAAAATAAGTAACCACAAGACCAAAATTGATTTTTCTTTCAAAAATATCCCACCAGGGACCAATTCTGCCAAAATTTAAAACTCCAGGGACCAAAATGCAAATTTCCAAAACTTTTGAGATTTTTTTCACCAAAGGACTAAATATGACAACTTATGATTTAAAAGGACCTTTGGTGATAATTTTCCATATTTTGAATTACCAGGGACTAGTTTTGACATTTTATGAAAGTTGGGGGACTGAAACTGCCAATTTTGTAAACTTTGTACGTTTTTCATCTATTTTTACTCTTTTTGCATCTAAAACATATAAAACACAACGTTGAAATATTTTCAGTATTTTGATGCATTTCTAAGTGTTTTTGTATGTTTTGCAGTTCAGATTGACCAAAAATGATGAGTGTTTGAGCACTCATCAATCCCCCACACTAAAATATTACTAGTCCCTAGCAATAAACTGTTTTGAAAATTTAATGGATTTGAAACTCTTTACCAAAAGCCATCACTTTTGGAGTAGCCAGATGTATCGATTCAAGTAAGAACTATGGTCCACCTGATAACCATGTGATTTTGAGCAAACCACCAGCTGTCAACGGATTTGATTAGTCTTTAACAAAAGCCGTTTACTTCTGGACTAGCCAACTCTTTATGGACAAAGTCAACATCTTGGTGAGCTGATTACCAATTATGGTTTTTCCATTGCCTTTACCACAAGCCATAATCTTGCGGGCTAGCCAACTCATTCTCTTTTTAGGATATGGCGAGTTGAGTTACCATACAATTTTGGACAAATTGCAAGCCATAAACGGATTTGATATATCTTTACCAAGAGCCGTTTGCTCCTGGATTAGCCAATCCTTTTGTCGTTTAGACATGGCGGACTGATAACCATAAAAAATTTTGAACTTTAGTGAATTTTTTTTAAAATTTTTGAGATTTTGGCTAAAAACGGGGGTACTAGATAGTAAAATGTAATAAAATTTGCTAGAATACCCCCCCCCCCCCACACTTAGAATGAATATTGTCCTCAATATTCAAAGTCCCGGCTATTATGCCGATTCTTGGAACGTAAAAGGGCAACATTATAATCTAAATGTGGAAACACCATTTTGTATTTTCACTTCATAAGTAACCACAGTGGGAGTAACTCCCCCACACTTAGGGTGAAAACCCTAAGTACATGCTACTGTTTTTATTTACCGAGTCGCTAGCTTGACTCGACCCCGAATTCATTTGTCCTTGGGGAAGCATGATGTGGAAGAAACAATCTCAATCGGACTTTTATTCAAGATGTTTGGACAAACATTTGAAGCACGTGAAAGTTCCACACCGATGAGATGTAATCTCGGCTTAAGATAGTATAAACTATAAGCGGTGATGCTGGGGTCAAAGATAATGTCTTCATTCCCGAAGGAATGAAGAACAGGAGAAGTCACCCGGTAGGTGAAGAAAGGTAGAAAGATCTTGATGACAATCAAGATAGACTCATCATCATCAGAAAGAGAATTCATGATTGGTGTATCATGAATCTCATCATTTAGGCTCGTATGATCTAGACATACTATGGGTGGGAGGGTTGGGATTTTGATATCAATCAAATTCTCAAGGTTGAGAATATTTCCCTCCGGAAAACAAAGATTAAATTTGTCTAGATCAAAGAAAAAGTTATCATACTCCGGTGGAGATATGATATGAGTAAGTTCACCGGAGAACTCCTCAAAGGTGAATGAATCATACTCGGGGAGAGAAATTTGAGAATGAGAAGTGGTACTGCCACTAATCTTCTCTCCCATATGATCAAAGGTAAAGGCTTCAAACTCCGGAATAGGATCATCGGAGAAAATGTCACTATCCTTTATGGGGATAGGAGATGAAATAGGTTTCATATTGAAAGCCTCGATTTTAGAAATGAGGAGATCGACATTCAATAATGTTGCACGAAGTGTTTCATCCTTGATTTCAGTGTCAATCTTATCATTCTCTTCTTCTAAACTAACTAGCTTAGAAGGTAATTCTTCCATAAAAACGATGTCTCCACAAGAATCGGAGAACATCTGAACATCATCATTCGGGAAGATAAGAGGAGGAGGAATATCACATATATGATCAAGAATTCCCTGTGACTCTCTTGGGATTGAGACAAGGTTCTCAACAATAGACTTTATGAATTCGTCCGATTCCCTTTCAGGAACAGTGTCAAGATGCTCGTCCCCCATGATCAAAGAGTGAGTGGGAACCTCGGGTGTGATAAGAGTGGGTTGAGATGGAATCTCAAGTGATGGTTTCTCATCTGATGAATCTTTATAAAATTGAAGAATATCAAGTATATCTTCATCATCACTGTCATCAGGAATGAAATGGAATCGAGAGCTAGATCTGGCTGCTTTTTCTTTTGCAATTGATTCCCTAATAGATTTTTCATAAGCATCTTGGGAATTTATTTTAGCAGCCTATTCGTCAGCTAACAATTCTTCCATCGATTTTTGTTTTGGATTATCTGGGGTATGTGTTATTCCTTTCAAGTCTTTCACTAAATCCAAAAGATCAAGGAGAAGACTTTGAGGAATTGGTGGAGATGGAGGTTCGTCATAATACGATGTGTCAAAAGTGTTACAAGGAAATGGATTCCTTGTTTGACAATCGGAGCTGAAGTGTGGACCTCCACAGTAATCACAACAGTAAAACTGATGTGGCTGTGAGTCGTACGTGCTAGAGTCATAATCGTTATCAGGAAACTGCTCATAGACAAGCGTGTTTCCCAATTGACAATCAGAACTGTAGTGTGAACCACCACAGTACTCACAACAGTAAAACTGCTGAGTATCATGGTGTGGTAGCTGTTAGGAATACAAATATTCTTGTAAAAGTCTCGGTCACCTAATGATTGTAATAGCATTAAGTTAGCTCGTAGTTAGGTTATTTATTAGTTAATTAGTTTTAGTTTAAGTAACACCTTGGAAGAAGGACGGGTCTTCACCAACTGTATGCCTGATCTACAGCCCGGGAGTGGGCGTTATATTGTAAGTATAAATACCCCTCTCCACATGTGGAGAGGGTTGGACCTTCACTTATTCTCAATCTAATATTTCTCTTTTTCTCTCAAGGTTCCTTTCTTTCTTTCTTTCCTCTCCTCATCCTCACTTCTAACGAATCACTATCCACAAGATAAACATGTTTCCTACATAGTTAGTATTCTACAATTGGTATCAAGAGCCAGGTTTCATCTTAGGGCCTTGTAGAATCAAATTTGATGATGTTTTGAGTGGTTTTGTGAGTTTGGAGCCACTTTCTTGGAAAACATATTGGTTTAATATATCTAGTGTTGTTATACATGTTTGTGGTGTACTTTTATGTTCATTAGTGTTTGTAGAACATTGTAGGTTAGTTTGTGTTACCATATCATTAAGCTATTTGAAGTTTGGAGTTGATTATGGGCGGATTTCTTGGTTGTGTTTAAGTCCACTGTTTCATTGCTTGGTTGCGGTTAAGTTCTGATATCTGCGGTTAACTTGCTGCGTTTACTATTTCGGGAATACAAACAAAACGCAATGATAGTGACACTTTTGGACCATTGTCACTGCGATTAGTTATCTGCCTGCGTTTAGTTATCTGCGGTTAATCATTTGCGGTTAACTATTCTGCGGTTGGGTGCTTTCTGCGGTTTATGTCCTGCGGTTATTATCCTTGTTTTGCGGTTTACTTAGGTTGCGATTAGATCTGTCTGCAGTTGGGATTTTTCTGCAATTTGGTAGTTTCTGCGGTTAGTGTTCTGCGGTTAGTATCTTTGGTTTGCGGTTCACTTGGATTGCGGTTAGATCATTCTGCGACTGGATTTCTTTTCTGCGGTTTGGTATTTCTTTTGAGGTTAGTGTTCTGCGGTTAGGTCAAGTTGTGGTTAAATTGTCCTGCGACTAGTACCTTACATTGCGAGTATCTCCCACTTTTGGTTTGGTAATTTCTAATTTGTGATGTCGACATCATCCGATGACATTCAAGCTGCGGGGTCTGACACCCGACCTCCGATGTTGGATAGAACTGACTATGAATCATGGGCTCAAAGGATACGGCTGTACTGTCTGGGTAAAGATAATGGGGTTAACATCTTGAAATCCATCGATGAGGGACCCTTTCAAGTGGGTACTACTAGAGACACGATTACAGAAGCAACTGATGAACTACCGGCCGTATTTGGTCCTGATAGACCTCGCACTTACAATGAGTTGTCTGAAGAAGAAAAGAAACGCTATGATGCAGACATCAGAGCATCAAATATCATCATTCAAGGCCTTCCCAAAGATGTCTACAAACTGATCAACTTCAACACTGAAGCAAAGGCGGTCTGGGATAATGTCAAAATGCTTCTTGCAGGGTCTGAGTTAACTAAAGAAGATCGTGAGTCACAGCTATACGATGAATTTGAGCATTTCAAAATGAATCCAAGTGAAAGCATCACTGACTATTACGTCAGATTTCACAAGCTGGTCAATGATATGAGAGCCATCAAGATGACAATGCCCAACATACAGCTTAATTCCAAATTCGTGAATAACATGGCACCTGAATGGGATAGGTTTGTCACAGCTGTTAAGCTCAACAAAGGTCTCAGGCATACCAATCATGAACAGCTTTATGCATATCTCCAACAACATGAGAAACATGCTGCTTATGATCGGCTAATGCGAGAAAAACTCAATCCGTCTGCAACAAATGAATCTCTTGCTTTTGTCTCCAATGTTCAACAACCTAATCAAACCTCAAATGATCAACCTCAACCATCACAATCATCCTCCAGGACTACTCCAACCAATAGTCAATCATCAACTCCCTCAC
This sequence comes from Artemisia argyi, assembly GCA_030686995.1. Taxonomy (NCBI): domain Eukaryota; kingdom Viridiplantae; phylum Streptophyta; class Magnoliopsida; order Asterales; family Asteraceae; genus Artemisia; species Artemisia argyi. The sequence continues at coordinate 150,383,492 of CM060705.1, forward strand.
TATCTGCTTTGAATACACAACTTGATTCTGGGTATTCTCACACTGACATGATGATTGATAATCTCTCCAACCAAGTTTCTCTACCAGTTCAACAGTTCAGGGCTGCACTTCCATCTACTAACAATCAACTCAGAATCTCATCTAATCCACGTAATCAGGCAGTCATTGAAGATGGTCGGGTGGTGGTGCAGAATGTGCAGGGAAGACAGACTTTCAACCAAAGAAATGCTGGTAGAGAGAATGGGCAATACAGAGTTGGGAATGCTCTTCAAGCACAAGCTAAGCAGCCGAAATGCTATAACTGTGGAGGGTTGGGCCATATTGCTAGGAATTGCACTCTCCCAAAACGTCCCCAAAACTCTGAGTACTTCAAAGACAAGATGTTGCTGATGCAGGCACAAGAAAATGGGACTGTGTTGGATGAAGAAGCTTTGCTCTTTCTGGCTGGTAATGATGGGAACACCTTTGATGCTGATGTGGATGATCAACCTGTTCAGGACATGGCTCTTAATGACCCAAATATCTTTCAAGTTGAAGAGTGTGATGCATTTGACTCAGACGTGGATGATGAACCAACTGCTCAAACAATTTTCATGGCTAATCTGTCTGCAGCAGCATCCTCTTCACAGCATCCTGATTTATCATCTCTGAGGTACCAACATCTCCTAATCAAGATCTGAATGATCCTACACCTGTACAGGGGGCATGTGACTCTGTACAACTCAAGAATATTGTCAACACAAACGTCACTGATATGGTTAATATCAATAATATCCCATATGAAATGTATGTGAATGACAATGGACCCCCAGTTGTACCAAGTGACATGCCTTCTATTGATTCTAGTAAACATGAGGTATATGAGCACTCGATATACAACCCTGATGATTCCCTGATCACTAGAGTTAACACCCTTAAGGACCAAGTAAACATTTATGAGCAACGTGCTAAGTTTGAGTTGAATGAACGTGAGCAGAAAATGGAATGGCAACTGCGTACTTACATATCTGAAAACAATTCCAAACAAGAATCATTAAAAAGGGAACTAGTTTCTTTAAAGAACCAATTAGATCAAATCATCAAACAAAAACTAGAGGTTCAAAAAGGTTTGACTACAATCAAACAAGAATTCAAAGATAAAGAAACTAAACTTCTAAATGATTTCTCAAAATTAAAAATGTTGAAAAATAAATTGGAAGATAAGTTGTACACACAGGGCCAAACCATTCAATCTGCTCAAATGATGGAAAGCCACAGGAAGTTAAGTGATGAATTTAGTGAACATGATACCTCCAAACCCAAAGCAAGATTCCTTAGAATAGGTCTAGGTGCACAAACACTATGCTTGAACCTAACCATGCCCCTCCTGATACACGATCCTATGACCACATCAATGAGGCAAAGGATAGAACTAGGGCAAAACTTGCTGAACGTTTAAAGGATCCTAAATGCATTGCTAAGAATATCGTGTTTCACTATGATTATGCAATTGACAATCATACTGCAATTTTTGTTCCTCAAAAGAGAATTTTTCCTGAAAAAGTGTTTTGGAATATTGACATTGAGAAAATGCAAGCTGAAAGAGTTGTAGGTAACACACGCACTATGTTTAGAATTGCTCACCCAACTGCCTATCCCCTGAACACACCTAGGCACCTTGTACCTTTCATTCTTCCCACACAATGTAATACTCTAATTGGGCTGTATGTGCTAGGTCAATTGTTCAATGACTTTGAGAAAACCTGTAAAATAAGAATTACACCTACAGGGATTACAGAAGGGGAAAGGGGTTTTGAGCAAACAAAACAGTGTTACCTAACTGAAGTTATGCCATTTTTTAAACATTTGAAAGAACATTTTGAGGGACTTAAAAACACCATTAATGATGATGTGACTCAAATGAAAAAGGCCTTTGATGAAGTGGAAAGTGAGGGTAACCAACTAGCTATTGATCTCAAACACAGTGAAATTGACAGGAAAAACATTCTCATCATGAATGAAAATTTGATTGCTAACTGCATTGCTAAAGATGTGTTTTATACTGTTACCGACTCTGCGCTATCTGCTTGACAATTTCATGAAATGTCGGTTACTTTGAATGTCTTCCAAAATCGTGTGATTGAGCTTGAGGGGGAGAATTACAAACTTACTGAAAAAATTCAAAACGATGATCATGATAACATGGTCAGGAATTTCTCGAAACTAGAAGTTGATAATCTGAACCTACAATTAAAATATCAACATCTAGAAGAAAGCATAAAAATAACAAATGCCAAGATATCTTCGGATGCTCCTGAGTTTGATACATGTTTTGAATTAGCCAAAAAGGATGAAGTACTTCAAGCTCACTCAAACACGATTCGGAAGTTGAAGGTCCAAATTGCACAATTAAAATCGAACAGAAGCGATGTGACCAATACCAATTACCAGAAGTCGATAGATTCTCAAAACTTTCAAAAACAGGGCATTATCAATGAACTACAACAACATGAAAATGAGTGGCTTCGTGCTGAAATGTCTAACGCTAAACAACGTTATAAAGAATTGTTTGAGTCTATTAAAACAACACGTGACCAAAACAATGAAAGAGTCACTTCTTTGTTAAATGAAATTGAGAATCTAAAGACCATGGTGAAGGGTAAATTACCCGCTGTTTCATGTGATCATGCAATTTCCAATGTACATGCTTGTAATAAATTTGCGTGCGATGCTGTGAATGTTTCTCTTCCCCTTAGGAACAATAAGTTAGTTCATAACAACTATCTTAGAATTCTTAAGGATTGTCTGGCCATACTTAGAGAAACCATTGAAGATGAGAGGATTTCTAAACCACTTGATGATGTTATTATTGGTGCGTGCTTCCTCACTAATAGGGCCCAGGAATTATTAGAATATGCCATAGGATCATGCCCCAAGAATGATACCAGGTCGGATAGGACAATTGCATTGCACCCTCTCAGTGGCAACAAGCATGTCACAGTTGACTTTCCCCAAACCATGTCACAATCCTCCATCTTGATCACCAGTAAACAAGTAGCAACTAATCAGACTAATGTTCCAATCATTGCTTTTACAGGAGTAAAAGGTGTATCTAATGCTAGCAAGTCACAGCCTAAGTGCAATACAAAGAATGATAGGACTTTGCCGGCTAAGAGCTCACTTATGAAGGAAGTAGAAGAATCATCTAGGAACAATAAAGTGTTGCTTAGTGAAAGGAATCGAGTTGATTCAAACATTTGTGTTAACAATGATGTAATTAATTCGAATTCTGATGCTATTTGTAAGACGTGTAACAAATGCTTATTTTATGGTAATCATGATGCATGTGTTGTGTCCTTTCTTAAACCCACTATGAAATCTCTAGTTATGAATGTTTCTAGTGTTAAACGGGCAAAACAAGTATGGAATAAAACAGGAAAAGTTTTCACTAATGTTGGTTATCAATGGAGACCTACTGGAAGGAAATTCACTCTGAGGGAAAAGTGCCCAGTGACTAGGATTACTAACTCTAGAGTTCTGCCTATTAGGAAGTGGAGACCTACCGGTAGACTATTTCCAATAGAAGCAATGAATACCACTCCTAGTTCTGGTGCATCAAAATGTGAATACTCTAGTGAGATATCTGTTACTTATGATAATCCAATATTTGGACTCAGAGTGAATTTCCTTCCAGTAGGTCTCCATTGATAACCAACATTAGTGAGATATCTGGTACGGGTAGATTTGGGAATGACCATTTTGGATCTATAATGGGTTATGGTGATTACGTCTTTGGAGACAGTGTTATCTCCAGAGTTTACTATGTGGAAGGACTTGGGCACAATCTATTTTCTGTTGGTCAATTCTGTGACTCAGATCTCGAAGTCGCCTTCAGAAAGCACACCTGTTTTGTTAGAGAATTAGATGGTGTTGATCTTCTTAAGGGGAGTCGGGGCACTAATCTTTACACCATCTCCATCGAAGATATGCTACGGTCCTCTCCAATTTGTCTGCTCTCTAAAGCATCCAAGAACAAGTCATGGTTGTGGCATCGTCGTTTAAACCATTTGAACTTCGGTACCATCAATGAACTTACACGTAAGGATCTTGTTCGAGGCTTGCCCAGACTTAAGTATGAAAAAGACCATCTGTGTTCCGCCTGTCAAATGGGCAAGAGCAAAAAGCATACCCATAAACCCAAAATTGTCAATTCAATAATGGAAGTTCTTCATACTCTTCACATGGATCTTTGTGGGCCAATGAGGATTCAAAGTATCAATGGAAAGAAATATGTGTTGGTTATTGTTGATGATTACTCTCGATTCACATGGGTGAAATTTCTACGATCAAAAGATGAAACTCCGGAAACCATCATCAAACTCATCAAGATGTTGCAAGTCCGCCTCAACAAAACAGTTAGAGTCATTCGTACTGATAATGGAACAGAATTTGCGAACAGACAACTTACTCTCTTTTATGAAGGTGTCGGGATTAGTCATCAAAAGAGCATTCCACGAACTCCTCAACAAAACGGAGTTGTTGAAAGACGCAATCGCACCTTAGTTGAAGCTGCACGGACTATGCTCATCTTTTCCAAAGCTCCTCTATTTCTTTGGGCTGAGGCAATTGCCACCGCATGTTACACACAGAACCGATCCTTGATACATCCTCTCTACTGCAAGACTCCCTATGAACTGGTTCATGGCAGAAAACCCTATCTTTCGTTTCTTCGAGTTTTTGGTGCACTTTGCTATCCAACTAATGACAGTGAAGACCTTGGGAAACTCAAGGCCAAGGCCGACATTGGTTTCTTCGTTGGCTATGCTCCAGAGCAAAAGGGGTACCGAATCTACAACAAACGTACCAGAGATATAATGGAAACAATCCACGTTACTTTCAATGAGCTGACTGAGCAACCGGTTCCTGGACAATCAAGTTCTGGACCCGTACCTAACCTTTTGTCTACTGGACCAATTAGTTCCAGGCTTGTACAGAATCCCATCCCTGCTGCTCCTTTTGTACCTCCTACAAGTGAAGATTGGAAGAAACTGTTTGACCCAATGTTTGATGAATACTTTGAACCTCAACAGATGAATGCTCCTAAAGCTACAATGGTTCAACCACCAGATGGGGTGGTAAATGATCAAGATGACAATAACGATCCATCCACTTCATTGTCATGGGATTCTGAAGCTCCCGCCATTAGTCAATCGGTTAGCACGTCTAATGTCCAACCTTCACCTGTACAGCGAGCAGCAAATGTAGATAATACATCTGAAGTTAATCCTTTTGCTCCACCTGATAATGAGCTGTTTGTCAACATCTTTGCCCCTGAATTATCAAATGATGTAACATCCTCTGACGAATCCAACACGGCTACCTAAGTTCCACATTCTCAACCCCATGAATACCTTCGAAAATGGACCAATGATCATCCTATTGACAACATTATTGGAAACCCTTCACGTCCAGTATCGACCCGCAAGCAACTTGCAACCGACGCATTGTGGTGCTTCTTCAATTCTGTTCTTTCTAAAGCTGAACCAAAAAGCGTCAAGGATGCAATGTCCAAACACTCATGGTTCACTGCAATGGTGGACGAAATTCATGAATTTGACCGACTGGATGTATGGGAACTAGTACCACCTCCCGAGTGTGCCATGATCATTGCTCTCAAATGGATATTCAAGGTTAAGCTTGATGAGCATGGAGATGTATTGAAAAACAAAGCTAGGCTTGTGGCAAAAGGATATCGACAAGAAGAAGGTATTGACTTTGAAGAATCCTTCGCCCCGGTTGCTAGAATAGAAGCCGTACGGATCTTTCTCGCAAATACTGCAAGTCAAAACATGGTGGTTTATCAAATGGATGTCAAGACCGCATTCCTAAATGGGGATCTGAAAGAGGTGGTGTACGTATCTCAACCCGAAGGTTTTGTGGATCCAGAACGCCCTAATCACGTGTATCGATTAAAGAAGGCTCTCTATGGGCTTAAACAAGCACCCAGGGCGTGGTACGACACCTTGTCTAAATTTCTTCTGGCCAACAAATTCTCCAAAGGCGTTGTTGATCCTACACTCTTTACCAGAAAAACGGGCAAAAACCTCCTACATGTACAAATCTATGTTGATGACATCATCTTTGCCTCATCTGATCCCACAGAATGTGATCGTTTCTCCCAAGAGATGAGTTCCGAATTCCAAATGTCTATGATGGGTCAAATGTCATTCTTTCTAGGACTGCAAATTTCTCAAAACCCCAATGGCATATTCATCAATCAATCCAAATACGCCAATGAAGTTTTGAAGAAATTTGGATTCGACTCCAGTGATTCAGTTGATACTCCTATGATTGAACGATCAAAACTTGACGAAGATGATGTGGGAATTCAGGTCGACCAAACCATGTATCGAAGCATGATTGGCTCCTTAATGTACCTTACTGCAAGCAGACCCGACCTTCTATTTGCAGTTTGCATTTGTGCTCGGTATCAATCCAAACCCACCAAGAAACATCTGGAAGCTGTCAAGAGAGTCTTTCGATACCTTAAAGGAACAATCCACATGGGCCTTTGGTACCCTAAAGAGACTTCTATGGCTCTCACAGCATATTCGGATGCTGATCATACGGGATGTCAAGACACTCGTCGCAGTACATCTGGGGGTGCACAGTTTTTTGGAAATAAGCTAGTCAGTTGGTCTTCAAAGAAACAAATGAGTACATCTATCTCCTCCACTGAAGCTGAATACATTGCTATGTCATCATGCTGTGCTCAGATCCTCTGGATGCGATCTCAACTTTCTGACTATGGCTTTATATGCAATAAGATTCCCATGTACTGTGACAACAAAAGTGCAATTGCACTCTGCTGCAACAATGTCCAGCATTCAAGAACTAAGCATATTGACATTCGACATCACTTCATCAGGGAGCAAGTTGAGAAAGGAATTGTGGAACTTTACTTTGTGCGGACTGAGTTCCAATTAGCCGATATCTTCACTAAAGCACTTTCTAGGGAACGGTTTCACTTCATCCTCCCACGCCTTGGTATGAAGAGTCTCACACCTGAGGATCTCAGTTGTCTTCAGGAAGACCAAGAGGAGTAAAGGGGTTGCTTCACATATCCTTGTATAGTTTCAAATCAAAAAGAAAATAGAAAAATATAAAACCTATAAAAACCATAAAAATCTGAAAAATCATATAAAATACAAAAATACTCTTCTCACGACATGTCTCTTGTGTAATCAATATTATGTACGTTTCTAGAAATGTCATTCAATAATGACACAGAATCATACATATGCTTGAGCAAGAGTTTTTTTCGGTTTCAAAATAATGTTTTTCTAAAACATGTCGTTTCTCAAAACATTCTTCAAAATTATGGCTTATAGTCATTTCAGGCTACAACCCGGTCTTCAAAATTATGGCTTGCTATTACTTCAGATAGCAACTCGGTTTTCAAAATAAGGAAAACACATCGCCAAAAAGACGGTTGTTCCTAACAAAGGGTGTCGTTCATCCGAGCGTGAATTACTTTATATTCATGCACCCTCGATCTAATGTACGCTTCAGTGCATTATTTCTTGATAAAGAAGAGAAATCTTCTTTTTTATCACCAAATACTTTCCCTTCTATGATTTTTCCGGAAAGTGCTTGTGCAAAACTTGGTGGTACCATGAAATTTTGAATGAAAATCAAATTGAACTCAAAAGTTTGATAACATTTTCACTCAATCAATGACGTCAATAGTTTATGAAAATATTTATGCTTTAACATCCGTCATTGATTGAGGGGGAGAGTGATTTCTCAAAATTTTATGTATCATCAAAACTCCCCACACTTCGTACATAAAACCTTGCAACAAAAAGACTTGTGATGATTATGTGTCAGAATGAGTAAACTTTCAAAGAGTTTTCGTTAAAACTTCGAATATTTTGGTAACTCTTCAAATCTGACACATAACAACCTCCCTCACAGTTTGAGGGGGAGCAAGAAAAAGTTCCTTTTATCAGAAAACATTAAAAAAATTAACAGCATTTCTCTCCCAAAAGTTTCTAAAATTATTTAAATCAATTGAGATCAAAAATCTCGAATGATTTGAAATTCTTGATCGGGGGAGAGAATGTGATTTAAATATGAAATTTGATAATCAAAAGTGATCTTTTGTACTCAATAATAGGCTCCCACATATGTGCTAAACTCTTTCGTATATCGGTGCACATATTGAGGGGGAGCAATGGCGTTTGTGGAAGGAATACCTAAGACCGACCATTTATCTTTATGCATGGAGTTATAAGGACGGTTAAGGTTAGGTATAAGTTCCCATGATCCACCAGAACCGGAAGGATCTTCCCAGGGACAATCCATAGATAGATTAGAAGTCCTTTGGAATTATAGAAAAAAGGAGAAAAGTGAGAAAGGGAAGAGTGCGGACTGAGATAGAGCTAGGACTGGAACAAACCCAACAAGGTTCTAGTGGTGAAGTCTCGGTAAGCACTGAAGAGGTTGAAGAATGAAAAAGAAATGAAATGAGAAAGGGTGAAAAGAAATAGCCCTCCAAATATTCAACCTTAGGGCAGAAACCGGGTTCAATTCATAATCTACTAGTGGTTACTTAAGTAACACTAGTATTGAAGACAAGACGTCATGGACCCAGTGACGCACTGCACTAAACTTCTCAACCACTCAAGTTCTCTTAAAAGAGCTTGTTTCATTCTCACGGGGAACCCTGTGCAATGTATCGACCACTCATTGCGAGCTATGTTGATACCTAAAATAGGAGATGCCTCCCCAGTCTCCAGGAGTGGATCAAAATGCACTATTGAGTCTAGAGCCATGAGATCATCCATAAATCTCGATAGGACACATTCCAAATATGCTTATTGTTTCACATAATGTGGAAAATAAGATAAAATATTTAGAGTCCTACGCATTATCCTTGTGGTATTGCCAGAACATCCGAGTGATATGAAAATATTCACGATGAAGATGGAAATCCTTCTAGAGCGAACATCACCCAAGCTCTTGGTAGGTGACATGTGAGATCCATCTTGGATCAATGATCAAGTGACAACTGGAAAGCAACAATGGTGCGATTCAACATTGAATCAAACTTGTTCCAGGATATGGATTGACGGATACTTTTGCTAAAACCTTTCAATGTGCTCACAAACTAATTTCTCGAGCACATTGATTGTGTAAAATCTTTCAAACAAAAGTATTTTTGATGGAAATGTGATTCAAAGTATAAAACTCTCGTCGTGTCTCAAAAATGTTTATCATATGACACGCGAGTGATTTCTATAAATCAATTTCTCATCAATCCGTGAATATCTATTCACCGATTCACTCTATCGTGCTGTCTGCTTTGAGACGTTCCGGTATGAGAACATGCTTAGTATGAATATTCCAAAGTGGATTCTTTGGAAAATTCATTACTACAAGCTGGAAATTCCTGTCAAGGAGAGTCTTCTTTAAAAGAGACTCTACCTGATCACAGGTCGGTTTTCATAAAACCGGAGGGTAGTCTGTCCTCGCAGAACGAATGACAAAGCCATATTCGTTCTCTATCTTTATTGCTAACTGTTTTATTTCAGGGACACATATAAAGATGGTGTTGATAGCTCCAGTTTCCAGCTGAATCGCGTTAATCCATGCCTCATGCTCACACATCCTCCACACTATCAATGAAGATGAGAGACTTTCTACAACAAATGTTGAGAGACTACCAACAACGTTTCCGCAACTCTGATGAAAAAGTCTCCTGATCTACAACTCTAAATGCAACGTCTCCAGATACAGAAGGGTGTGAGCATGATGGTCCTTAGTCACTACATCACATGAAGGCAATACAACTATGGATGAGCTTGGAGATTTACTTTGGCTGATGATCTCAAAGAAGCTCAAAGATCACACATCACAAAGGATCTCTAATCACAAGTTCGCTTGCTTGAAGTATGAAGTGTGCTGAAAAGAGAAGAATCAGATCCTACGAGCTACAAAGACTAAAGAATGCTTAAAGACCAAAGATCTTAACTTCAAAGGTGACCTCGCTTAGGGGGAGATTGTTAGGAATACAAATATTCCTGTAAAAGTCTCGGTCACCTAATGATTGTAATAGCATTAAGTTAGCTCGTAGTTAGGTTATTTATTAGTTAATTAGTTTTAGTTTAAGTAACACCTTGGAAGAAGGACGGGTCTTCACCAACTGTATGCCTGATCCACAGCCCGGGAGTGGGTGTTATATTGTAAGTATAAATACCCCTCTCCACATGTGGAGAGGGTTGGACCTTCACTTAATCTCAATCTAATATTTCTCTTTTTCTCTCAAGGTTCCTTTCTTTCTTTCTTTCCTCTCCTCCTCCTCACTTCTAACGAATCACTATCCATAAGATAAACATGTTTCCTACATAGTTAGTATTCTACAGTAGCTGATGGAATGAATCAGTCGTGTCATGGGAGGAATAGGGATCTTGGTTATAGACAGACCCGTTTCCTGACTCTACCATGCCACAACCGGGGCAATTACCACCATTGTGAGGATTACCACACCATTGGCAAATAAGAAAGTGTGGATGAGACATAGAAAGAATCAAATGTGTATAGAGGGGTAGGGATAATGAATCAAAGATGTGAGAGGGTAAAGGTGAATATTTTTGGATTTTTGGATAAACATTTTGTACAAATGAGAAAGAAAATCTTTTTGGGTTTTTTGTGTTCGTTGAAAACTGATTTTAAAAAGTTTTCAGGAACTGTTTTTATGAAAATATACACAAGGATGGTAAATATACAATGGATGTATATCCAGGTTCACTAATACGCAAAACCGTTTAGAATACGCACACAGCCTCCCCGACAGCGGCGCCAAAATTTGATTGATGCTAAACCGTCAACTTATATTGACCAAAGGATGGTCAACAAGGTCAAACTACCTAGAATCAATGCTCCGTGGAAGTATAGGGTTTCCCCGGGTCGTTATGTCCCGACGAGGTGTGGATGGTTATCAAACGGGTTTGTGATCGGGTGAATTTGGACAAGAAAGGGTTTGAGATTGATTACACTACTGATTTATACAATGAAATAGCTTAAATAAGCTATATAAACAAGACTGGAAAGTTGGAAAAACCAGAAACGTTTAAAATCTAAAAACGCGTACGTTCACGTTTTAAATAACGTAAACGTACAAAATAAAACGTGAAAACTGAAATCTGAAAACCCACAGGGGGTGAAAATGACTTTTTTACAAACCTAAGGATAAAAGAAAATTTTTAGAAAAAGAAAATTAATTTTTACACTAATTAATTATTTAATATTAATTAAATACTATTTAATACTTATTATTAATATTTAAATAACTTAAATACAATATAATATTATTTAAACACTAGAAAAATGAAAATTAAATTCCTAAAATTATAAAATAACTAGAAATAATTTTTAAAACTAAAAATAAGTATTTTTGTCTTTTTGTGATTTTTATATTAATTAATTACTAATTAAATATTAATTACCTAATTAAACTATTTTAAATTGTTAAAAATAGAAAATGAACAGTTAAAATTATAAGAAAATTCCTAAAATTATTTTACATTATATAAAAGCTAGGAAAAATATAAAAACTAGGTCTTACTTTATAAAAATTAATTATGCTATTTAAAACTTAATTATTGATTAATTATTAATTAAACTAATATTAAATCTAATAAATACTAAATGACAAAATAAAAATCTGAGAAATTTACTAAAATTACTTTAACATAAAAGGAAATTAATAAAAATATAAAAATACCAAGTACTTAAAAAAATCTAAAAATTAAAATTAAAATTTAAATTACATTAAATAAAAACTATCACTTACAATTAAATTGTTTTTTCTAGATTTTTCTTTTAGAAAACTATTTTAAAACTAAAAACTAACAACTTTTGTAAAAACAACTTTTTTGTAGCTTAAAAATAAGCACTGTGGAAGCTTATTTGCTCCACAGTTGACTTTAGTTAACCAAAGAGTGAAATAAGCTCAAATGAGCTTAAATGGGACCCACTAGGGTGGAACTTGGTTCACTTAACTTGTTTGGACATGTTAAAGCAGAATTCAATTGAATAACTCATAGGATAAGCAATTAAGCCAACAAATAAGCTCTTTGAACTTAATTCCACACAGAAAATGGTACAAGATTTGGAGGTTGATTCAGGTGGGGTCCACAAAGTCCTAGGTCAAACTAAAGGTCAAACCATGAAGTGGGGTAGGAGGGGGGTTGAAAGGAACCAAGTGGGTGGCTTGTGGACCACTGTGGAGGTCAAAAACCACCACCAAAGGTGGTGGTGTGGTGGTGAGGTCTGCTGGTGCAGGGGAGAGACCAACCCTGCAGCTGACTTTGGGTGGCTGTGGGGCCCAAAGAAAAAAAGCTTAAAAATAAAACACAAGTGAGACACTAAAAACTAGCTGGGGGGGTTTTAACTAGAAACAAGTTTCACCCCTTGAATCAAATCACAAAATTCAAAATAAATCTTTCAATATTTGGTTTTTCTTCAAAGGTTATGTTTTGACTTTTTAGGAAAACTTGGAATTTTGACTTGTTTGAAGTTTGATCCTATCCTACTGACTAAAAATAGCATGATAAGCTAAAATAAGATTGAATTAAGCTAAAATGACAACTCCTAGATTGAAATGGGTGATTAAGGTTGATAAAGACCTAACAGTGATAACTAAATAGCAATTTGAAGGAGGATTTGACTTTTTACAAAGGAAATACTGGTTTATGTCTTTTGAATAACCTAATAGACCCTAAGGTAGTGTGTCTAGGTTAAAAACATCAACAAAAACACATTGGGGCTTAGAGATAATCCCTGATCCAAACACTCCTATTCCTACTGTTCTTGAAGATTTTGCAAAGGGGGTCACAGATTTGAACCATACACTGATGCACAAGGTTAACTAATAGTGTAATGAGCTCATTCAAGTATGAAATCACCAATTATGACAGTAAATACACAAGAGTCAAAAGTTGATTATTGTGACAGTCAAATTATGAAACTGAGCAACCAAGGTATCCAAGGAACAAGTATGCAGTGTAACACAATCAAATCACTTAATTGCATATCAATACACAGAAAATAAAGATTAGCACTTGAATTAGCAATGTAAACAGTAAATGCCTAAAAAATGAGAATAAGCCTTACAAGTTATCCATTGCACAGGACTATGAACCATGAAATCACAGCTACCCCTACACCTCCCCTGAGGTTCTAGACCATATATCCTTCACTTCTTCTCTTCTTCTTTCATGATTTCTTATTTATTTTACTCCATTTTTTTTTTCTTTTTATTTTTCTCTTTTTCTTTTCTTTTCTGATTTTCTGCTTTCTTTGATTTCAAACAACCTTAACAGACTTAGACTAACATTATGAAAGTAAATAAAGAACATTTAAAGCAAATTACAAGTTACTTGAGAATTTGAATGAAAATTCGAATTTGGCATAAACTTAAACAAGACTTTAATTTAACTTGAAAATTGAAATTACACATGTAAACTTAGTTGAGAGATTCAAAGGAAAAAGATTGCATAATTAGAATTACCTACAATTAACATTACAAAACTAAGACTAAACTAATTCTACTCCCATTCTCCTTCTGCTTTCTCTTTCTTCATCTATATATGCCCTGAGGAGTCTTCTTTGACTTTCCCACTTCCATCATTGGCCATTGGATGAGTGGAATTTCAATCTTGGCCCTTGAATGATTTTGGCGCCAAAACTTATATAAGCCAAATGGGGTCAGTGTTTGAGTGTGAGGTGAGTGAAGCAATAAATGTTTCTTGGACATTGTGGTAGGCAAGGGGAACAAGGAATGGAAGGGGTGAGTTGGAGTGATAGGGGAGGTAGAGTGTGCAGGGTTAGCAGGTTGCAAGTGGGGAAGGAGGGTTGACTTGTGTTGACTGGGAGGGAGTAAATAAAACGGGGTGGAGTGTATTTTTGGATGTTGGGCCTGGTGTGGTGGTGGGCTGGGGTTTAATGGATCAGGGGGTGTGGTGGATTAGGTTGTGTTTGTTTTGGGTTTGGTTTGGTTTGTAGTAATAAAAGGTAAGGGTCCATTTGGTTAATAGCAAAAATATCACAAGGACCCAAATTGTAATTTTCAGAAAGTTGAGGGGTGCAAAATGTAATTGTTCCAAAGTTATCACAAGGATCAAAATTGACAACTTCAATAACCCAAGGACCCAAAATGTAATTTTTCACAAATAAATAAACAGGGACCATTTTTGTAAATTTCCAAACCCCGGGGACTAAAATTGCCATTTCACCAAACTTTCATTCCAAGGACTAAACTTGCCAAAATAAGTAACCACAAGACCGAAATTGATTTTTTCTTTCAAAAATATCCCACCAGGGACCAATTCTGCCAAAATTTGAAACTCCAGGGACCAAAATGCAAATTTCCAAAACTTTTGAGATTTTTTTCACCAAAGGACTAAATATGACAACTTATGATTTAAAAGGACCTTTGGTGATAATTTTCCATATTTTGAATTACCAGGGACTAGTTTTGACATTTTATGAAAGTTAGGGAACTGAAACTGCCAATTTTGCAAACTTTGTACGTTTCTCATCTGTTTTTACTCTTTTTGCATCTAAAACATATAAAACACAATTTTGAAATATTTGCAGTATTTTGATGCATTTCTGAGTGTTTTTGTATGTTTTGCAGTTCAGATTGACCAAAAATGATGAGTGTTTGAGCACTCATCAATATTCGTGCGGTTTTATACAACTCAGAGTCTAAAGTACTTGTGATTTGTGAAGCGGTTTGTGTGGTATATTGAGGTCCATTTGGGTTTGATATGAAATTTCCAGTGTTGCTTACTGCCCATTTGTTGTTTGAACTTGTGTACACTGACGAAGCCCCGAGGATTTCAGAATCATCATCAAATCGAACACCATATGTAGATACTTGTTCTAAAACACCACACTTGACAGCAAAAGAATCTAAAAATTAGAGTAAAAGTCAAACATACTGATTTTCAACTTTAAATTTGACATGAAATTGACAAAGTTTATTAGAAAACATTCTAATACTAATTTTGAAATTTATAATAAATACTACGGGTGGAACAGTGCAAGTATTGAAGCTATAGACAACGTAAATTGAACTTGAAAGTAAAGTTCCTACGACATTCCTGCAGAAAAAGTATTATGTTTATGCAGTGTTTCATCTAAGGAGTTAAAGATGAGAAAGAAAATTCAACGCACAAGGATCTTCCAATTTTCGCAAAATTAGCAGGTAAATTTCCTGTGATGGAATTGAAGGAGACATCTCTGTTGCAACATCATGAAACAAAAACCAATAAATAGAAAAAAAATCTAAGAAGTGGCTGAAGACACCATTTTAGTAATTACAGTCCCCGAAGTTGTGGAGTTATGATATTTGATGGGATCTCCCCGATCATAGTGAAACAAAATAACTTTTATAATTTGTATTTGACGTACTAAAATATTAGGAAAAAAAACAATAATCAACCCATTTTTTTTATTAAATCAGGTTATGAAAGAATGGTTACCTCAGTTAGAACATCAAGATCGATGACCATGAACATTGATCCATTCACTGTCCTTAACAAGTGGAGACCCCTGACTATCTCTTCTTGAAAGAGATAAATAATGCCGCCGACATTGGTACGTGCTTTGAGACCCTTGATCAAGTCAGGAACAGGGCATGGTGGTTAGTTGCTCACCTTGGTTACAAAATTTGGACACTTTGATCCATTGAAGGCTTTCTTCAGATAACATTTCTCCAATCCACGATTCTCGCAATATAAATATAATAGCTCCTCTGCTAGTTTCTCTAGTTTACCTGCAATATCCAACAGCAGGCTGGTTCACAATAAATTGACCAGCCAAAACTTATTGTCCAATTTTGTAGAACTTTAAATAAAATGTTTTAGGACACTGAGTTATCACCAACCAATTCGACCAATTGAGGAGTCTTCTTTAAATCGAGGTCTGCCAATAATTGCATCTGTATTAATGTAGTACAAATGGTTTAGCAATCAAAATCTCAGAAAATTAATACATATACTTTTCTTTTTAGTGTGTTAATGTGTAGGTTTCAACTATATCTCCCTGATTAGATATATGATCGCAAAGGCACATAGTACTTGGCTAGTTGGTGATGAACTGAATTCACCTTTAAAATTTTTGATATCACTCCAAGCACAAGATGCCTCTGAAACAAAAGAAATGTTTGATCTTAATACACAATAAGATTAAGAATAGTTAGTTTAGTCATGTTAACTGGAAGATCGATTAATAATAGTTAGTTTAGTCATTTTAACTGGAAGATTGTAGAAGCACGTTTCCATGGTCAAAACTTAATAGTCTGGTTTCGTGATTTAACCCACTAATGACATCATCATATAACCCAAAAAATTCGAGATTATGATCATGAATGAGATCCACAAATCCAGCAAGCACCGCCATGTTTCGTTCTTTAACTTTGTCTGATACGAAACTACGTAATTTATAATTCCTTATCTCCTAGAACAACCAACGCTTTGGAGCAGACAGTTTATCATACAAACCTTGTGATCATTAGAAACACTCAAATGAAAATAAACAACGTACTTAGAGACAATATGTATAATATCACTCAGTAGCAAACAACCAATAAAAGAGTAAATCAATGACATACCTCCAAATGTGTTTCTTCTTTGGACGAATCATGAGTTTGTGATTCTCCTGTCAATTGTGTGTTACTTCTACTTTGAATCTAGTCTTCTAGATCTATAAAATCATCTTTTTCGTTCTCTCTACTGAGCTTAAACTGTTCAAGAACAACGTCAAGTAAACCTTTTAACTCTCGTACCTTAGTTTTCTGGTCAGCATTGGTCCATTGATAAACTGCTTAGTGTTCGTACTTGTTCCTGGTGATAGAAATGGCCTATCTTTGCCCCGAAAAGAATCGCTAATGAGTTCATGAACTCAACACATTGAAAGTAATAGAAATTATACAATAGATATTATCTGGTCTTATGGGTAGTACAGTTTGATCATATCCACTTTGAGCTCAAATTATCAACATGTCACTCATGTTTCTTCCATACTAATATTCTCCTGACAATAGCTACTACTGAATTCTTAAATCCACTGCAGGGAGACAAGGAAAAACAAAACTGCAAAAGATGATATACATCTTACGGGTAGCACAATCCAAGCGCCTCAGAGCTGTTATAGTCCGTGGAATATTATGCGTCTCTGAGTTTCCTATACAAAGATCGATAATTAGTTTCACAC
Organism: Artemisia argyi; assembly: GCA_030686995.1. Lineage (NCBI taxonomy): Eukaryota > Viridiplantae > Streptophyta > Magnoliopsida > Asterales > Asteraceae > Artemisia > Artemisia argyi. The sequence continues at coordinate 150,400,757 of CM060705.1, forward strand.
ATAAAGCAGCAAAACTGCTAATTTGAGAAATATTAAGATAAAAAATGGCATATCCAACTTTCAAATGTTTAAATACATATTTTTTCAATGAAGAATTTTTTTAATATATGTCATATTCATAACCCTTTTGTATGAGCATAGAAGGTCTTCACACCCTTATCATAGCCCTTCCAAAAAGATCCAACCTCTATAACCTGTTCCAAATTAATGCAAAACATTAGCATTCACATTTCTAATATTTAAAAAATCTAAACATCCACCTTAGTAACTTACTAATCAGAATGAAACTGTCTCAAGGGTAAAAGAAAAAGTATCTGAGGAAAGATATAAAGATATGGGCGATACTAAAAAATGGCTAGAGCTTAACAGTATATCATGGTATAGAAATGGCATCATAACATTAATATGCTTCAATAGTATACTACATGACTAGATCAATAGTATGCTGGATGATCGTAGCAAGAGGACATTCAATAAAAATTGAATATCAATGATTTTTGGCCTTCCCACCTGTAAAATTACAAATTCAAGAATGCTAACAAAATAATGCATCAGCACTCAGCAGAGCATCTGTGCTATTAAATAAGTCGTATACCGGGTCAAATAGATAAAAATACCAACGGATTTACGTAAATGGTTCAAATTCAAATGATTGCACAGTTGAAAGGGGAAGAAAACCGCTTTAAGTGTATCAAATGCTTACAACCTCTAAAATCCTTTTGTTTATAGACTTAGGTACTTAAATTAAAGGTGCAGGTTTTTTAAACAAATTCGATACAATATTTATCGTATATAATAAAGAACTTAGATCAAATGGCCTAGTTATATATGATTACTCACATGAAGTGAGTAGAATGTTGTGCTAATGGTACCGATATAATTGAGCAGCACAAGACCAGACCCTAGTAATTATAATGAGCTACATTGTTTTGAAACTGATAGGAAATTACCTGCACTAATAGAACTTATGAACTCAATGAAACTAAATATGTTGTGAATTTTTATTTTTAGTTTTTGGTTTAAAGATTCATACCTGGACTTGATAGAGGAATATCCGGGCCACTAAGTGTTAGAATCTGAATAATTGAAGCGTGCATGCAAAAACATATGTACCCTGTTAAATCTTTCGATTACCACATCACTCTTTAATATACACAAAACAATTCTCTTTTATCAAAAAAATATATAAGAGTTGTTGTTATTTAATTAGAAGAATGCATAATTTTAAATAATAAATCAAAGAAACATTACACAGCATGTCAGGCATTCATGGTTGCATACCTCTGATGAAGAAAACACAGTAAACCGATCATTAGAGGAGATTTTGAGGAAAAAATGATATTAGGGTGTTTGAGAAAAAATATATTACGAATTAACTCAAGATTTTTTTTTCCGTATATGTTTGATAAGGGTTGCCTAAGTTGTAGGGATTCTCCTACTTATCTTATATAATTGGTTGATCATTATATTTATGGCTTTGATGGATATAAATCAAAAATTAAGTTGTCCTAGTGGTAAACATTGTTATCAATGTATCAAGAGAACCTAGGTTCGAATCTGGTACACTTAATTTTTAAACTAATTAAACTGAATTTAATTAAAACCAGATTTTAGCTCATTCAAAGTATGCTTATGTGGACAAAAATATTGCTGACATGGACACCGAAAATGTAAAGACTGATGACATAGCACTCAAAAACTGATGAGAGGGCATTGACCGTGCTTATTTGACATTAAATGGTCAAATGCCTCCTGTTATATATAATGTAGAGATATATAACATTTTATTGATCTTTTTATATATATAAATATATAAAATATATATAAATTCGGTTTTCGGTTCGATTTTCGGTTTTTAATACCGAAACCATATCCAAACCGAGAATCGAATTAAAAGTTCGGTTTGGTTCCGTTTTGGAAAATTCGGTTTGGTTATTAGTTCGGTTCGTTTATTTTCGGTTTGGTTCGGTTTTCGATTTATTCGGATATTTCAGTTTTTCTGCTCACCCCTATCAACTATGATGGTTTATAAAAAGATGAAAAAGTTTATAATATTGTTAACTATAATGGACATCAATTTTATGTTTACATGACATGAAGAGGGTCCTATATTTTAGACCTCTTCACAATTTAATGCATTGAGATATATTATATTTTATAAAGCTTTAACAAGTTTATCTATAGTGGAAATAGGTTTATAAATCTAAAAGGTTTATATGTTTGTGATGTGACATAATTATAAACCTTTGTAAAGGTTTATCATAGAAGATGCTCTAAGTTTCTTTCATGATATTATGGAAAATCAATGCACTATAGCAAACATTCGAGAGTTATTCATGCTAAGAATTAATATTGTAATAACTAAGGTTTAGGTTACATAACAATCTCAAGATATCTAATGCACCTTAATACTTGAACATAATTAACTCCACACCTATATGTGTTTAGATGCATATCTTCACTTGCTACCCACATAGTCGAAATTAGAAATGTTATTTGACTCATACAATGCAAATTTAAGCATATAGACAATCTTAGGGGTCTCAATACTTTGTAAAGCTATAAATAGATCAACATTGATAATTTATATATATGTTTTGATGTTAACAACGAGGCAAGAAATACAGTTATATGAATAATAATGTATGATTCTATATCATAACAGTAATTATCTTATGTTCAATAATGTTATTATATCTAAGAGCCGTAAAAACTTATAGTTCAACTTATAAGATACAGGGGCATGCTACAAATTAGAATATCAAAATAATGTCACAAACGAGATATATTTTTAAAGCAAAACTAAGATTAATAAGGGATAAATATCAAGCATGTAAACAAAAAAAATGTATGTTTAAAATCCCCAATAACCATGAGTTTGCAAACCTTAAAAACGATATATATTAAATGTGTGTGACCTAAGTAACAATAATAGTCATTATGTATAGCTTTTACCATAAGAGGAAAGTTCAATACGAAACAAAAAATATTTAAAGAACAAACAGCTGCATCTCAGCCCTTGATCTAATTTTGATCCAACGGTTACATTTATACTCATTCGTCTAACTCATTTAGCTGTAGAGGTACTTGCGTCTTTTCATTTACACTCTCACCCACTAGTGACAAACACTCTCATTTACACACTCTTTCTCTCTCACCGAACATTCATCAGATCTAATCTTTTCAAACCCAATAAATCTATACTAAATAATTTGCTTCTCATTGCCAGTGGTGGTGACGGGACTTGTGGCGGCTGAATCTGTAGATTACATCACAGTTACAATTACAGTTACAGAATGAATAGATCTGTGGATTCACGATTACTATGAGCGTGTTTGTGGCTTATAATCAGCTCTTAACATCAGTAGTCGTGAATTTTCCGGTGACCAAAAATTTTTTCCGGCGACAATGGTTACTTTTTCTGGCGAGAGATTGGCAGTAAGTGGCTGCAAGCGGCGTCACTAAAAAACCCAAAAAAAACGTTAGATCTAGATAGATTTATGAATAAAATCAATAGATCTAGAAAAAAATGTACGGATTTATAAAAAAAGAAAAGAAAAAACTATGTATCTACAAGTAAAATATATAGATTTATTAAATAAAATACCTCAAAACTTGATATTGGTGCATTCTGTGGAGTCCAATGGAGGTGGAGTTGGATGGTGGTGGATTCGAGTAGTGTTGTCGTGTTTGGATATTGACGTGTTTAGATCTTAAAGATAATGAACCATGTGAATATGTGTTGAAAAGAAATGAAGTGGACAGACCCTTACCCTTACAGATGACGTGTTTGGATATTAATAATGGCTAGTTGCTACTATTATTTTGTTCAAATATCATTCATAAAAATCAACATTAGTGAGAATATATGTATCAAATTTTGTTATTTATTTATTTATTTATTTTTAACTTATAGCATATCTTACGTGATAGTTGATACTGGTAAAAAGAAATCTAGAAGGCGTTTAGGTTGCTTTTTATTTCGCATGTTATTTAGAGGGTGTTTGTTGTATCTAGTCTAGTGATTCTTTTGACGAATACTTTGTGATTCATATAGAATCCCATGGGATTTATACAAAATCCTATGGGATTCACAATGAATCTCTTCAGATTCATACTGAATCCCATGTAATTTTATACAGTGTCCTTTGTGATTTATCGACAAGATAAATCATACAGAATCCCATGTGATTTCATACAGAATCCCTTGAGATTCATACAAAATCTATTGTGATTTTTTACTTACAGTTTATATAAAGCAAAATGAAAATCTCATGGGATTTATACAGAATCTCATGCGATTCTCTCTAATCCCTTGTAATTTATATAGAATCTCATGGGATCTATACAAAATCCCATGAGATTCTTTGATGAATCACCTGTACTTCATAAAGATTACCCATATGATTCATACAGAATCCCATTGGATTCTATATGAATCTCAATGGATCAGAGAAAATCACATGGGATTCCGTATAATAACATACAACTTTTTAATAAAAAGATTCAAAGAGCTCATTTTAACAATCATATAGAAAAACATCTACCCTTAAAAAGCTGTGACATAAAAGTATAAAACAGTGATTTACTCAGTTTTACAAATCACTTGTGTTTTTTTTTAAATAACAAATCACAAGTAATTTTTTTACAAATCTCGTGGGATTTTTTTACGAATCCAGTGGGATTTTTCTAGACGAAAATTTTGAAAAAAAAAAGTTCGTCCTCATACGAATCCTGTGGGATTTTTCTAGACCGAATTTTGAAAAAGAAAATTTTGTCTTTTTACGAATCCCATGGGATTTTTTTTATGAATCCCATGGTATTTTTCTAGACGGAAATTTAAAAAAAAAATTCGTCGAAAGTATATAAAAGTTCATATCGATAGAAAGATGATTAATTCTCATCGCGATACTGTATTTTTCGTAGCTTGAAGATTTACCGTTTTCAAGATATGTTATTTTATTAAAAATAAAAAAAAAATAAAAAAAAATGGAAAGTGAGTTTTTTTATTAAATGAGCTAAAATGCTAATTTTGCCTTTCCTTTGTTATTTTTGGATTCATCTCAGCCATTTGATGAAAGGTGGATGTATGGTTGAGATTGGCTTATTTGTTCTTTAAATGATACATGTTTTGCAAGGATCTCACCCCTTTACCATAATGATTGATAATCAAATGTACATGAAACTATTTCAATTTACATTAGTTATGATAAAATAATAAGCACTTTAATCCAGCAACGCTGACACTAAAGCAGATTTCCAACAGACTAAAATACAAATTTCCGGCAAATCAACTCACTGGTAATATTGCTCTTGCTAAATATAAGTAATATTACGTTCATTAATTATACGAGACATCATGGCCCGTGCGATGCACGGGCTTTGTTCACCTTAAAAAATCATCGGTTTTACAAAGGTCACGCGTATTTAGTTATTACGCTTAGTTTCGATCACGGGTACTCGACTGAATAAGGGGAATTTGTTTAAGTAAGATTTTGTAAATCGAATTTTTTCAATAAAAATTCATCAAAGACATGAGTGACTTTCGTCACCAATCGCACACTTTATTTTTCATATCTTATAATTTTAGTATAAGATGGAAAGTTCCATCAGTACGCAATTGCTCTTTTTTCGTTTTGGTTCGGGGAGTCTATTGTGTTTGTTTGTGTAAGACAATCTTTCATCGTACGTCATTATTTATACCTTTTTAAGAAGAACAAAAAGGTAATATCATAACATTAAAACCTTTATTTATTGAGATTACTTACACAACTTTTGTCGAAACTTAACTTTCGGATTTGAATAGTTGAAAGGGGAGTATAATATAAATTAGTGACCTTATGAATTGATGAAATTTGTACCAAAACTCAATGGCGAAATATAACCATGGTCTTAAAAACTCCTTAATTGACTTTACTACTCTTCCACTTTATTAGTATAAGATGGAAAGTTCCATCGCAATTTCTCTTTTTCTGTTTTGGTTCGGAGTGTCTTCTTGTGTTTGTTTGAGTAAGATAATTGACGTTAACATACACAATCTTTCATTGTTCAATAAAAGACACATCTTTTTGTATCAAATATTTAAATATATTTTAGTTTAATTTTCTTTTTTAAGTTGAATTAGAATGACTATTTTTTCCAATACTAAAATGTGTATTTACATTTTCTGCTTTACCAAAGACAACAAACAAATAAATAAAGAAAATTTTTCATTATGGGTAATTGAATGAGCTTATTTTAATAAATGAACATGATAGAAAAACTTATTCATGATTATATGTATTGACATACTCAGTAATCAAATCTATAGTTATATATAAAGGTTGGCACCAACTACCCCACAAATGATCATGAAGATTTGTCTATACGTTTGTGTAGTTGTGAAGCTAATGTTTATATCTAACCTTGTAGAACTTGCGTACAAATAACAGTGAAAAATAATAAATTGATGGAAGATTTGTCAATAACTTTGTGTAGCATGTTCTCAACGATGCTTCATCAACTTGGAAGTTATAGAAAAATTTGTAATCATAACCTTGGAACATTCAAAGTGAAGACATTAGACATATACTATTTATCACAAAGATAGGACAAAACTATCAAGTATTTTTCTCAATATCATCATCGCCAAGATCATGATCACCCCCTCTAGGACCTTGTTCATCATCATCATCACCTCCCCTCTTATTAAGTCCAAGTCTACTTTTCATTGCGGACTCCTCGTCTTCGTCTTCTTCTCCTCGGTCGGAGACATTTCCCTCATCATCATCAGCGTTATTCTTTTTACGCCCTTTCCCACCCGCACCACCTGCTCCAACACTTTTCTTGTCATCAAACCTTTCAACTTCACCAAAAGTAGCAACCCCATTTTACTTTCATCATCCATCTCTCATACCCATATGCGGTTCTCCTTTTGTTTTTTTTATCTTTTCTTCGGCTTCCTCAAGTATAAGTTGCTTATACTGTGAAACTTTATTAAAGTTATAGCTACATGTCAAATGCAATAAATATCCATGTGATATATAGGAATTAAAAATAAGGTTTTCGAAAAAAATGCTATGAAGAAGAATTTGTGCATACCACAAACCAGAAGGGATAGCAACAAACTCATTCCCCTATAACATTAGAAGGTAGTATGTTGCTGTCTGTGCACCCTCGAGAACTCCCTGGTATGGAAATTGTCCAGTTTCATCCTCCAAAATCCGTGGTTTGTTCTTGTATTTCTCCTAGAAAATTTACAAAGATGTTTGATCATATATCTTAATGTTGACATATCACTTACGACCTATTACCATTATTATGATATCAAAGACACTCACCATTGATCATGAAAGAAAGTTAAGCTTTTCTTAGGATAATAAAGCATAGTGTTTGCTATATTAGCCATGAGGGTTATGTATCATCTGCAAATTTGCAATGCGTGATTGGCAAAGACACTAAATTAAATTATATATAGGCATCATAAGCCATTGTCTCATTTATTATTAAAACTCAATTTTTACATACCAAAAGTTAGACGTTACTCTTTTTTTCTTGCAAACCAAAGATCATGTAATTAATGGAAAATTAATGTTTTAGTTACAAAAGACTCTTCGTGTTCTTATAAACTAAAAAGACTCCAACTTTTCAAGATCTTTAATGTTATCTTCAATTCAAGATCTTTAATGTCATTACTCAACCCAAAACTCAAATAATGCGCATCTGCACGGTTCACATTGAGTTTGGGATCAATTGAGTTTATAACATTAATGCTTACATTCATGAAACTTTAAAAGTTCTTAAAAGGTTTCAACAAAAGCTCCACATTAACGAACTTGGTTAGCTTATTTTGTATATTAGAGTTTCTTGGCTTATCTTTACTACTTATAATGTAAAAATGGTCAAAATCTCACCAAAGGTTTGTGAAATTTTGAAAATATGTTTTGCCTATTTTACCCTTGAACCCTTGTAACTTATTGCTTGAAAGAACACACACGCAAGATATTTTTCTTTCTCAAAATACTCTCATCTGTTCCCTCTATTCCCACCACCACTACTCACACCACCATTCAAATACCACCACCACCATTTCACTCCCAAGGCCACAGAAACTAATGTACCACTGAAGTTCACCCCCACCGTCATCCCACCACCACAGTAGATACGACCGAGAGGAACCACCAAACCTACGACCATCAAAAGAGTTTTTCAAGTTTTGAGGTATTCTTTGTTTTTTTTTAATTGATCTATGAGTTTTGAAGGATTTTTTTTAATAGATCTATGTATTTTATTTGTAGATTTATAGATTTTTTTATAGATCTATGTATTTTAACAATTTGGTTTTTTTGTTAGTGTCGCCGCTTACCGCCGCTTTTTCACCAGAAAAAGTCGTCGGCGCCGGGAAGTGTTGCTACCGACAAAAGCCACCACCAAATATTGAGGTATTTTTTGTTGAGTAATTTTATAGTAAAAAATATAGGTTTTTGTGAATTGTGAACTTTTGAATTGCTAAATGGAACAATTGTTGAATTGTGAATTGTTGAAACTTGACCTTCTCCTGTTGACAAACTTAATTAAGGAAATGTGGAAATGTTAGTATTGTAACTGAATAATTGATGGTCTGACTGTATCAACTATTAATATTGAATTGAAGCTGAATCTTAAAATGGAAGGTTGGAATTGAAAGTTAAATGTGAACACGAAAATTCTTCTATAAGCTTCTTTGCAAGACAGTTTCGAATCTAAACATTTAATGTCATTAATGTCAATTCTAACACAATCAAAAAGATAATTGGTGCCGGTCATTCATATGTTGTCAACTAAATATTTAGGTAAGTTCTAATTCTCTATAAATTCAATTTGATTTTCAATTCAAGTTATATATTACACTAGATTAGAGACCCGTTGACACCGGGTAATATTTTAAAGAAGTAGATAAATGGGATGATAAGGAATTTGATAACGTAAGCATGTTCTATTTGACATATAAAATAAAAAATGTGACAATCCGTCCATTATGCAATAAGCAAATCATTTTGTTACAAATTAAGTAACAAAGGCTAAAAGCTTGGTGGTCTCCAAAACAGACTGTCTTTAGTACCAAAAGGTGTGCGTGAGTGTCTAACGTTGCTGAAATCCAATGTCCATGGCCTGCACATCTAATAGTCCAAATATGATGTCAGTAAAAACAATAAGTCAACAATTGAGAATATGAGAAAGATAAAGGGAGTTGTGTATTTTACATACCTTTTTATAGTTTCAATCATAGACCTTCAAGTACTTCTTTATACACGACATTTGTTGTCGTTTTGGACAAATTACCATCCTGATCACAGACTACAACCTTCAAACCTTGCTTGCTTTTTACTCTTGAAATAGCAACGTACAGTTGTCCATGCGTGACAGGACGGGGCAAGTACAAACCAACTTTAGATAGCGATTGCCCTTGGCTTTTGTTGATTGTCATTGCAAAAGATACTGATATCGGATATTGTTTCCTGACAATCTTAAGAGGCAAACGCTTATCTGACGGAGTAATCCTCAACCTTGGTATAATGACCTTTTTCCCAAAGTTGGTTCCATTAATGATTTGTGCCTGAATAGAAGTTCTTGTCAATTTAAGCACTTGCAATCATGTCCCATTACATAAACCATTTGATTGGTCTATATTTCTTAACAACATAATCGGTACTCCCACTTTTAAAACAAGCCTGTGGTTTGGAACACCAGAGAATTTCAGTCCATTTATAAATTCTGGCGAGAAAACGGACTGATCTACGACGATACTACGCTCACTTTTATCCACGTTGTCGCAACTTAAGTATACCATTTCTTCTCCTGGAAATTTGGCCAACAATTGCTCATTTATAGTGTCGACTAACTCATTTGTGGGAGCAAGAATCGCTTTTTCTTGAAAGTACGCCGGATCATGTATGTTATCCAACATGTTCGGATAAGTATACTGAATAATAGATGCTATTGGATCATCAGCAGAATCTATTAGAATGTCTTCCGGCACATCTATCGAAACCTCTCCTTCGTTTGGTCCTCCAAGCTTACCGTCTCCCATATTCAATATCCATTCTGCAAATTCTCTTATCTCATTAACATCTTCCGGGCGTGAACCGACAGTAAGCCTCATGTTCGCAGTTAGCTTAAGGACTTTGCAGTAATCCCATAGGTATGATTGCTTCAAAGAAGCACCAACAATGTCTTGCCGTGATCCTTTTGGAATGACAGGAAGAACCTGCCTAAAATCTCCTCCAAACACCATCGTCATGTTTCCAAAAGGCTTATCACAAGGGTCATACCGGTTCGCACGAAGAATGTCTCTCAAGGACCGATCCAATGCCTCAAAACAAAGCTTATTTGTCATCGGCGCTTCATCCCAAATAATAAGCTTGCACTTTTTTAACATTGCTCCCAGGTCACTTTGAGCACTTATTGAGAAAGTAGATGTCTCATCAACGTTTATTGGAATCTTAAACCTGGAGTGAGCTGTTCGTCCTCCCGACATTAACAAAGATGCAATACCGCTTGATGCAACGTTCAAAATGATATCACCTCTTCTTCTTATGCCGGCTGCAAGTGTTTTCCATAAAAATGTTTTACCGGTACCTCCGTAACCGTAAACGAAATAGATACCCCCTGTTCCATTATCAACAGAGCTCACGATGGTGTCATAAACACCCTTTTGTTCCGTTGTCAATAAGGAGTACAAACGCTGATATTCAGATTCCATTTCGGCCGGGTTATAATCAGTTTCATCATATATAAGTCGGTTTCCAAATTCATTGACGTATCTGTCATCCGGATAAGGCATCTCTTCCCAACGCCTCAAACTACTTCCTCTAGCTCGCAAAAGTTCTTCGATATAGTACAATGCGATATTTTTTTTTTCATCGTCAGTAAGTATCAAAACTGCATAAAAAATGAAATGTTAATAGTTAATTCCTTATAAGCGTAAAAAAACAAAGGATGTGACAAAATTGTTGGATAACAAAACATGTGGTAGTTAAACTACAATAATAAGACTTGTTATTTCAAAGCAAAATATTTTGTTATAATAGGCCATACAAATATGACATGTTAATAGTTAATTTGTTAAGAGAGCATAATAACTATTGCATAACAAAGTATTGTAAGTTTAAAATATAACAAATATCAACAGACCACAATAGGAATTCGTGTTTCAAAGTTTTACCTGGAATCCGTAAAATCTGCCTTCTCTTGTATTGAACATCTTCTGCCAGCAAATGCCATGTTTCCAGCCAAACTTTTAAAGGCGTTGTAAGTTCCTTTTGAGAAAGCAACGTGACAAATAGTTCACGAAGATGTTCAGCGGGCGCCCAATGGGCTGCGTCTTTGATACTTTCAACATACTCCTTATCATCCTCCAAAAGGCCAGCTGCGTAGCAAGCGTCTTTGTAGGTAGGATAAACAACACCGTTAACCTTTCTAATATCGGCGTGCGTCTGACACCCTTTTGCACTGTTGAGCAGCATCCTACAATAGTAAGCATCTCCTGTTCCTATAGGAACACTATGAATTCTTCCGATTGACTTACCTTGTTTTCTATGCGTCCAAATTCTTTTTGGCGCATTCCACACAAACTTTGTAGGGAACTCGGCATAAGTTAACTCCCTCACTGGCGGATAGACTTCATTCATTTTCATCCAACCATCAAACATAGAAACACCAATAGTTGGCTTTTGAACAACAGCTTCAAGGTCTGTGTTTTCATCATATATAACTGGTTGCTCGCCTTCAAGATGAAAAGATAGCCTCTCAACGTTCGGTGTTCTATAATGAATCTCAAAACGAAATATTCTCCAAGCCGCCTCGCAGGCAGATAGGTACCTACAATCCAATAACGACTTAATCTCAGGCACATGTTATAAACAATTTATTAATTCCTAAAACCATTGTATATTCATTTTAAATAAATCAACTTGACATCAGATTCGAGTTCAAAATTTTACCTGCAATCCAAGTACGCCTGAATCTCATCAACAGCTTTATCAATTTGTTCACCCTCTGCTGTGGTACCCGGCTTATACAACTGTGCCGAGACTCTGTCCGGACCTTTGTTTATATACTTAAACAAATATTTGATAGAACCGGTCTGGTTACACCACTCAACATTAATGTGGCATTGATAACGTTTGAGAAGCATAGCGTTATACGGAATAACATAACCGTTATGCAACTGATGGCCTTTTTTTCCACATACTTTCCGTCGTCCAGTCTTATATACACGGGATAGCCCTCTGCGTCAACAAAACTGCGTTGTGTGAATTTTTTAGGAAAGTGTTTCGTACATCGACCCTCATCCATACAAACCTGTTTTGGTTCATCTTCACCGCAAGGACCATGCATCATAAAATCAGAAACCAACTTGTACAAATCCGGGTCCTCGTCTTTATCTGGTATCTCGGCGGAAATGTATTTATCAATCTGATCAGTGCTTGGAATCTTGTCGTCCTTGTGCAAGAACAAACAAACATGCGCGTGAGGAAGCCTTCGCTTTTGGAACTCAACGGTGTACACAACTGCAAAATTTTGTAACATTTAGTTTAAAGAATAGAAATGTATAAAATTTGTGACATAATAATAAATTCATTATGGTAAACATTTAAATATACAGTAACAGCTTATGTACATTACCTGCTTTAATGCGTCCAAATAACTGCATCTCTTTCAAATCAATCATTAACTGGTCGAGTTTCATCTTAAAAACTCTTGTAAGCACATCAGGGCGATCTGTAGGACCAAGGTTATGCTCTAGCATGTATCTTGCAATCTCCGGCCAGTTAGGATTGCAAGTAACGGTAATAAACAAATCGGGACAGCCATACCATCTACACAACGCCATGGCATCCATATAATTTTGTTTCATGTACCTTGGTCCGCCGGTAAACGAAGAAGGCAATATGACGGGCTTTCCAAGGGTAGTGGGGTCGTTATTACCAGAAGCAATACTCTGACGGATGTTTGAGTACGTATCACATCTAAGTTTAGTCTGTTTTGATCGATGGTAAAACAAACGTTCCGTCTCAACCATAGTGTAACCATCCACAAGAAATTGCTAAAACAAACGACCTCCTCGCGTAAACAAATTTTCTTGATTTGGACGATCCATTATCTGAAAAGCAAACCACTCCCTCATAGTAACTGTTTTGTCAATCTTATCGCCGGAAGGGTCGGAGTTGTCAGACCGAACAGATCGTGTGCCAGGTTTCTTTCTATGCGGTATACCCAAATAATAACCATCTTGCGCCCGTGGCATCAACAAAGGGTATTGTAAAGGAAGGTACATAGGATGGAAAATATTTATACGTTGCAAACCTTCACGATACTTTTCTATCACAATATCTCTATCTTCTATGCATGTATCGAAGTCACCTACAATAAGCCCAGCAACCTCGTCTGATGTTGGAAGATTATAATTCCGTCCATCTTTGCCTCGCTTTGCAATGAGCTTTATTTTTATATTCTGTTCGTTGTCTTCGTTGTACCGGTCACGCGCTCTTCTAAATGTTTTTACCAAATCACTGGATGAATCTAAAACACCTTTTAGCTGACCGATAATGTTTCGATCAATACGGTCATCTGAAGGGCTATGAACAGATGACGATGAAGAAGTGCTGCAAATAAAAAGATTAACATGATTATAGACAACTTAAGAAAATTAAAAAACACTTTTTACTCAATAAGTATAAACAAATATAAAATAAAAAATCCATGGTTACCTTAAAGCTCTTGCTCTATTCTCATTTTCATTAGCCGTGTCATATATATACAATTGTGCAAATTTAGGAGGAGCACCTTCTTCAGGAAGCAAACTACCAATGCGATGGTATGTTTGTCCATGCAGCCTGAAGACGTATGGAGCCCGGCCTTGGTTGTTGATTTTAGTGTCGACCTTTCCACCCATAGAAGTGAATGAGAACATGCTATTGTATGTTCTTATATTCTTTCTGAAATTTTTACTGTTAGAATCGTCATTAAAAAACAAATCATGCAACGGCTGTGGAGCAAGCGGAGGTTGTTCTACAAACACTTTTCCCTTGCCACAACATATACTATAGGGTTTGTTTGTTGGATTGGCGTTTCCTTTTCTTGCTTCAGCCTCCCATACCAAAGCATGACATTCTGTGCACTCAAACATCGGGTCTCCATGATCAAAGTACTCTGCAAATTCAATTATGTTATTATTAACCGTTAATGTGTATTTGCATACTGATTTTTTTGCATAACGTCTTGGTATATGACTTAAAGGAATTACCTTCAGATACACCAATGTACTTGTCATATTCTTTCCTGACATGGCCACCATCAATATTAAGATTAAACCGAACAGGCGTCTGAGACCGTAAAGCTGGTCTCTTAGCTGACCTCTTTGTTCTTCGTGATGATTCACCTACTTGATATGTTGATTTTTTAGTTGTTACAGCAGGAATGCTTGTTGTTGCACGACGAATAGATGGTGTTTCTAAACCAACTGAAAACATAATCATGGGCATAATTAAAAACAAATTTAACATGTAACAAAGTTTCACGATTCGCATAGTACACATACAAAAAACGCACCGTTTGAAACGTCAGGAGATTCTTGTCTAAGTGTTGTGCCAACTGGTGTAACTTGATCACAACTTGTTTGCAAACCATCACACATGGTTGTACTACGATTAAGAGTGTCACTCGTGCTCGAAGCAAGTGGAGTAGTTGATGCTATAAATATTTTAATTAACAATGTTAGAAAATAGAATCATTTTTACAAAGTTAATACTATAACACACATGTATATGTTGCTTACCAGTTAAGTATCCAGGAGGTTGAGTTAGGATGAACGCGTTAGAGGACCGATTTGTTATAACTGTTTGTGGTTGGTTCGACATAAGTGAAAAAGGACCTACCCAATTTATTTGTGAATGATGTTGTTAGACATATATGGTCGTGCAACAAAATTTTTAAGTAACAAACATATAGAATAAATGTGATGCTAAAATTTAGGTAAAAAAGGAGAGTTTTAAAAATACCATTTGAAAAGCCATTCAAAGGATATTGTCGTTTTCGTGTTGAAGCCAGCGTTGATACTTGATGATCACTTGTTACAGCATTAGTGGTTGTTGTAACACCAGCCGTTGATATTATGTTGTTGCATTGATTAGCACGACGAATAGATGGTGTTTGCAAACATACTGAAAACAGCATCATGGCCATAATTAAAAACATATTCAACATGTAACAAAGTTTCTTTTAATAAATTATACATACAAAAACTTACCGTTTGAAACGTCAGTCAAAGGAGATTGTTGTCTAAGTGTGTTGCCAACTGGTGTAACTTGATCACAACTTGTTTGTAAACCACCACACATGGTTGTACTACGATTAAGAGTGTAACTCGTGGTCATAGCAAGTGGAGTAGTTGATGCTATAAATATTTTAGTTAACAATGTTATAAAAAACTATCGTTTTGACAAAGCTTATAGTATAACACACAAGTATATGTTGCATACCACTTGAGTTTCCAGAAGGTTGAGTTCGGATGAACGCGTTAGAGGAACGATTTGTTATAACCGTTTGTGGTTGGTTCGACATAAGTGAGAAAGGACCTTTAGAATTTATTTGTAAATGATGCCGTTAGACACATATGGTCGTTTAAAAAGTACATGGATAATACTAAAAAGGATAGATATATAACCTATTTGTGATTGAAGATTTGAAGTTAGAGTTCGCCTAACATGTGTAGATGCAACTGGAGTTAACGGTGATAACTGAGTTGCAAGCGGGACATGAGTATTTATGGGCAATGCGTTGTTTCTGGTTTCAAAATTTAATCCTGAAATCATATAAGTTTTATAGGCTAATTAGAATAGGTTGAGTAGGTAACATAAAGTATGGTAAGATGAGCAAAAATTAGTTTTGTATGTACTCAGTGAAGAAGTAACTCACGGTTAGTAACGTCTTGAAGAGGTAGTCTACTATAAGGTCTTCTTTGTTTGTGTGTAAAATGCTTAGATGAGCCTACAATTCGAACCAAAATTATGAATACACAGATACTTGTATTACAACCTTGTAATATGAAAAAAGCAAAACCTGCGTCAAAAAAATTCATAAAAAAAACTTTTAAAAAATATATGAAATCGTTTGAAACCTGAATTATTTGACGGCTGCGTTGAAGATGAATTTGATAACGACAATGAATGGACGTTTTCCTTTAGTGGATCATCTAATGCAAAAAAAGCATAGTATATTATAGACCACACAACAAAGCTATATTATGTTGTTTTTTATATATACAGAAACTTACATGTCAAAAGCTCGGCCAAAGAAACTCTTTTGCTTGAAGGTGGTGTGAGTAGATCTGACAATGGAGCTCGTGGGTTTGAATCTTGAGGCGTCGATATATGGGTTAAAGGAACGCTTTGCTGTTTCGAAGGTTGATGGTTTTGGTCGGAAAAACTTGCCTTTTTACGTTTCCTTGTATCTGGTTGTTTCTTTTCTGCCATTCTTAGGGTGCAAGTTTTATAAGATCATGCAATTTAGAATTGTGTGATTTTCACTTGTGTTAATCGAATTCTCATTACAAACAAAGTGACATCTATTTTATAATTGCAAGAATAAGATAATATTTTTAATAACGGAAACAATTTATTTTGGTTTAATAACATTAACTGACATTTAATGACATTAAACACGAAAAACCTTCCAAGAATAAAAAGATTTGTAATTGATTTTGAAAATAAAATTAGTTATGGCTATTTTTGTAAAGTCAATTTGATTTGATGGTATTCAATGCATAACAAATTTTAATAACGGAAACAATTTATTTTGTTTTAATAACATTAACTGACATTTAATAACATTAAACACGAAAAACCTTCCAAAACTTGAATATTGTAACCGAAATCTTATAATTAAAACGGGACATAATCAAGATTTATTAAAATGAAACCTGTGAGTAATTCTATTACATAAAACTACTACATAGAGAACTTTTTATGAAAATATATTGATTAACAAAAGCGAGGTGAAACATATGCGTAGATGTTGGACATTCAATCGTCACTAAAGAAGTTTACATCGACCACATAATCATCTGTTAACTCAAGACCCATTGCCCGTAATTCGTTACTCAATTCATCTACCTTTTGAAGTCTCGAGCTTACACCTTTTAAAACCTTTTGACACTCATCATGATCACCGACATTGAGTTTAAGCCAGTCAAGAAGAATGTTAACATCAAGATCATCTGTGACATCAAAAAAAATGACAAATATATTGTTAGTATGAAAACACGTATGTATTAAACTTTAGTAAACCAAATATCAGAAAATGACCTTTTTTATTCATCGAAGAATCACCGTCTTCAAAAACTGATTTAAGAAACCTCAATGCTGTGTCGACTTTTGAACTTGCTTGATTAACGGGTTCATCTCCATGTTGAGTGTTTGGTTTAGGGTCGTCTTTTGGATCACCGGATTTGGTGTTATTGTCATGCGGATGTGTCATTGTATCTTGAATATTTTGATGGTTTGATGATGCCATGTATAAAACGTGGGGTGTGTTGGTATAAGAAAATATACATAGATGATGAGTATATATATACTTAGGTGTAGGTGGTTGTTACAATAATTAGGGTTTATTTTTTGGGTGTTTTGGTTCCAATATTTACACATATGGTCCATGATTATAAGCAATATGTTATATATGGTTTTATATATAAAATTTATACTATAAAAGTGACTAAGATAATATGTATAGAAAGTGAATGACATCCATATATACTTTCATGCAAATATTTTAATTAAATAAAAAAGAATAAAATCCAATAAATGTCTAATAAAAATTAACCAAAAAACAAAAATAAGTATGTTAAAAAGTAGTAAAAGTGAATACCAAAGGATGACATTATTTAGAAAAGGATGACAACATACAATAACGATGTTTTGACTATCAAAAATCGTCGTTGTCGTCGTCCGTATCATCATCAGATGGTGCATCATCATAATTAATGAAGTCGGCTAAGTCATCTCCATCGTCTGTGTCATCCGAAGATTGGTCACTTTCAAGGTCCTCTAAACCAATCCCATCTTCCTCATCAGTACCTTCTTCTACGGTATCGCTAATGTGAATAGCGTTATCTACTTCAATGTCATCATCCGTTTCTTCGTCAATCAAACTAAACGGACTTGCATTGGATGATGACGTCCTCGGTTTCTTGTTCGAGCGACGGAAAGTGAGAGGCTTATCCTCAACAATATCCTATGTAAAGAAAAAATACAAAATTAACATTAATAATAACAAACTAATAGCTATTCCGTATTGACACTTTAGACAAAATAGTTCGAAAAAAAATAAATAAAATAAAATAAAATAAAATAAAACTATAGCAATGATAAAAGCAATACTTTCTCATACTATATTTTGAATGTCACAATAAAAACTTTTTTTTTTATTTTTTTTATTTTATTTATTTATTTTTTGTTATAATGCTTATGGACTTACCTCGTCAGAAGAGCTAATATTAACAACTTTTTCATCTTTCATCAATCTTCCGCGCTTTTTAGAAACGGGTTCACCCTGTACAATATTTGTTTTTAAATTAAATATATATTAAAGTGTATATTATTTATCTAAAAAAATATATGATGACAAATTTTCAGTGTAATATAAAAGTGTCAATCTTACCACATCGTCATCTGATATGTCAATCACCGGTATATCTTTCGCGGGCACATCTCTAGAATTTGATGCCTTATCGTTCTCTTGATTTTTGCTTGCCTGCATTAACATAAAAATAATCACAACAGATATATATATATACATGCAAACGTATGTATATAACAAATTATTGAAAAAAATGCTTTTTTTTTAAAAATTAATAATAATAAAAAAAAATTACATTTGGTGAATCGTTATTCATAACCATATTGTGACAAAAAAACCTAATATTATTGCAAATGTGCAATGAATATTTGTTTGGATTTATAGAAAATGAATGTCAATATATTAGGAATGGATTCATATAATATTGTATTTTATTTGTATATTACACCTAATTTGTTATGAATTTTAGCATCACAAATGTTTTACATGTGTATAATCATACTATCTAAAACATGTATTTTTTTATAACTATTTTAGTCAAATATTTTACAAAAATATATAAAAGGTTTTTTGAACATGTTAAAAGACTAAATAAAAAAATGATCTTATTACATTGCTTGTTATAGTTTCTATAATTATAATGATTACATGCAATACTTTTTTTTTTGAACATTGATTACATAATATACACACACGGTTATAGTTTCCATGTTAATATTAAATCCTCATTATAATCATTCATCACATCCGATCATAACCACCAATAATTCATCTCTCTAAAGGCAAAACTGCCGCCTAATCACTTGCTAACTTGGAACGATCATATCAACAGGTTTTTTTTTTTTTTTTTTTTTTTTTTTTTTTTTTTTTTTTTTTTTGCTTTTTGGTTCATACATCTTATTGATCATTTGGTACCAATGTCATAACCGATATTAGCAAAGTCTCTAAACCTATTTGCATGTATATAATCGGATATGTTTTACCGAAATTAAGTTTGGTGACTCTGTTCTTGCGGTTTTTTTATGTAGTAGTTTAAAGATGATTGATTTGAATCAGTCTATTTTGGGATTTCACTAATCGAGTATATCGAATAGTAGAGATTTATGATGTTGTAGATTATGAGATTATGTTTAGGCAAAAGGTTATGATACGTTAGCAATGATCACGTGATTATTTGTTGTACATGTATTCAAAGTAATTGATGATAACCATAGTTTATTAGTTCAAATTTGAAATGTCAGTGATTAGGTTATTGTTTGATTTAGGTTGATTTTGTGTAAATTTTAATAGATTGGGAGATAGGAGATGTATATATTTAAGTTGAGATGTTAACAGGAACACCATATACAACTGTAGTTGTTAGAAATGATAATCTCATTTGAGTTCGATAGTTAGTATCCATTACCTATTGTAATATGGTATGTTTAATGTTTTCAAAAGAAGTTCACATGTGATGATAATACTTGAGTAGTTACGTTCACTTGTTTGGAAAGTTTGTGATAATGCTACAACAGAAGCCGTGTCATGTTTTAGATTACGTCTCTAACAAATATGATGATTTCACTTGATAATGCTACTTAGAAGGTATAAGTACTATAAAAGAGGTATATGAGTATAGATGTATGAATAAGGTAAAATTTAGTTAAAAATGTTGTGGTTAGATTTGTTAAGTACTATGTAGTATTCATTTTTGAATGTAATACTATGAATATCTATTGTAATATGGTGCGTTTAATGTTTTCAAAAGAAGTTGACATGTGATGATATTACATGAGTAGTTACGTTCACTTGTTTGGAACCTTTGTGATAATGCTACAACAGAAGACGTGTCATGTTTTAGATTACGTCTCTAACAAATATGATGAACTTACTTGATAATGCTACTTAAAAGGTTTAAGTACTACAAAAGAGATATATGACTATAGATGTATGAATAAGGTAAAATTTAGTTAAAAATGTTGTGGTTAGATTTGTTAAATACTATGTAGTAAACAGTTTTGAATGTAACACTATACTGACAATGTCAACGTCATGTTTCTATTAAACAGGATGAGCATGCAGATTTTAGTTGAGGCAAACAAAAAAAAACATCCGAACACTCCAGGTATTTAGTTTTAATAATACGTGATTGAGGCTAAACCACCAACTTATTTTGACCAAATAATAGTCAACAAAGTCAAATAGCCTAGGTCAATGCTCCGGGTAATATAAGGTATCACCAGGTCGTTAAATCCCGTTGAGGTGTGAATTGTAACTTAGCGTGCTTTGTGATCGGGTGTTTATTCACAGAAAGGGTTTGTTATGAGAATTATTTGAAAATTATTAAAAGAAATAGCTTAGGAAAGCTATGTGATTGATTACGTGAATTGAGATTACAAAGATTTGAGCTAAAACCTAAAAACGTACGTTTTAATTTAAAAACGTACACAGACGAACAAAACAAAAAGTACAACTGATGGACGGGAAAGGTTACAAGTGTAAAATTATTATTTTTACAATCCTAACAATTAAAGAAAATTTTAAGAAAAGTAAAAACTATTTTTACACTATTTAATTATTAATTATTAATTAATTACTAATTATCTATTTATTACTAATTAAACTAATTAGAATTATTAAAAATACTAAAAAGACTTAGAAAATTAAGAAAAATTTTACAAATCTAATTAACCATTTCAGGAATCCTAAAAAATTATAAAAAGTTTATTTTATGTATTTTTAAACTAATTAACTAATTATTAATCAAATTACTTATTAATTTATAATTAAACGAATTATATTATAAAAAATAGAAAATGAGTAATATAAATTCTATAAAAATTTGTAAAAATGTTTTAACTTAAATAAAAGCTAGAAAAATTATAAAAACTAGGTTGTACTTTATAAATTATAATTATACTATTTAATTACTTAATATTAATTAAAACTTAATTAAACTAAAGTTAATTATAAAAACCACTAAAAGACAAAATAAAAATCTGGAAAAATTTATAAAATTACTTTAACCTAAAAGAGAATTACTAAAAATATAAAAATGATATATTGCTTATAAATAAGCTAAAAAGAAAATTAAAATGATAAATCCTATTAAATAGAAGCTATCACTATAATTAAAGTTGATTTTTTTGGTTTTTTCTTTTTCCAAACTGATTATACACTAAAAACAAAAACTTTTAATGAAAACACTTTTAATGTAACCAAGAAATAAGCACTTAGAGTGCTTATTGATCCCCACAGTTGACTTTTGTTGACTGTGGAAGGATTTTAGCTCAAATAGAGTGATGTGGGGTCCACAATGATAAATTTAGGTTCCTCTGAGTTACATGAACTAGAATAAGGTAGATTAGCACAAATGAGCAGCTTAAATAAGCCACAAACCTCAAATAAGCTGTTTGCTTATTTCATTCTGAGACAGATTTGGGGACAGTCTTTTGGCACAAAATTAAGTGGGGTCCACAAGTCTAGAGGTCAAATTCTTGGTCAATTTACACTCCCTGGTAGGAGGGGGTTGGGAAAACCCAAAGGTGAAGTGTGGGACCCACTGGGTAAACCACAAACAATCACCAAAGTTTGGTGAGTGGTATGGGTCTGCTGAGTATCAAGTGCAAACAAACAGATGGACAAACTAGGGACTGCTTGCAGCCCTAGTATACAAGCTTAAAAAAGCTAAATGTGAATAGGAACCTTGAATGGGGCAGCTCAGCTTCACAATAAGCTAAAGTTCACAGGCCAAAGCTCAATAAGGAGCTTTTAATGAGCTTATGAAAAGACTCCCCTACACTGGTAAGCATAGACAGACAAGTTACTCAGAACCACAAAAACCAAAGGTTGTAACTAATTATTAAGGGGTGCATAAACTTATGAATGAACTTCTTAAACTACTGAGGACAAGTCACCAAGTGGGACAAATAAGCCAAATGTAAATCAGCTAGGGGCCAAAATAAGCTCAGATTCCAAAAGCTCTAATGATGAACTTCTTAAAACACTAAAGAACCAAGTGTGGGGTTCACAAAATGGGTCACAATGAGCCAAAGGGTATGGATTGGTACCCCTGGTGCAGGGCAGGGTGCTATCCCTGCACCCTACAATAAGCTGATGCACAGCTCAGAAAAAAAATCCAAAAAATAAACCATGACTGGATTCCTAGAGAGGAGGTGGTAAGGTTTAACCATTGAAAAATTCAAGTCTTGATTCCTTTTACTAAAATCTAGAGAAATCCCACAAAAACTGAGATTCTGCTCATTTTATGAGTTTTGACTTTATAAGATTTGGTTCCAATTTGACTTTTCTGAGATTCCAAGCTAATTTTCTTACTAATTATGATGATAAAGGATAAACTGAAGCTATATTAAGTTTGTACAACAAATTTTAAACTGATATGCAGATTCAATGTCTTTCAGCCTCTAACAGTTAACTCAATATGATGGTCCAAGATTAATTTTTGACTTTTTGTGATATTGTGTCCAACCTAAAGGCTAATCTAAGCTTCAATGAACCTAGGTATCTTATTTGAGCCAAAAGTTACACTAACAAATAACTAGAACTTAGCAAAATGATATGATCCAAACACCCCCTTTGAAACTGATTTGAAGATTTTTAAAAGGGAATGGCTATGTTATACTACAAACTGGACTAAGAAACTTATAACAAGTTAAATTACACCTAAATAATCAAAATCTAACAGGTAAATACAACAAATATTATTAAACACTAAGCATGCTCAAATCAAAAAGTGGATCTTACAACTGCCTTCCAAAGCTGAGAAACTGAGACCCACTTAACTACAGAACAACCTAAGGCTCCCTTGAGCTCTAAACCATTATCTCCCCATCCTTGCTCTGCTCCATTATTTTTTTATTTTCCTTTGATTTCTTTTTTTATTTTTAATTATTTTCTGACTGTGAGCTTCTGATTGAATTAGAAGCTTATAAAGCTTCTAATGATCTTTGTATTTGAACTTATCAAAGCTAACAAGTAACTTGGTATTTTTAATAAACTTAAACAGATGCTTGATATATAATTTTCTTTTTATGAAACTTTGAATTTTAACACAGAATGTAAACAAAAAGGGAAACTTGCATTAACTTTTGAAGTTGATTACAACTACTAATTAAACATTACAAAGACTGGAAAACTAAAAATTACACACTCCGAGCTTTCTAACTACTGCTACTTATACTACTTCTTAAAAATAAAAGATATCTCCCTCATAAGAGCTTCCTGTTGCAAATAGCTAATCCCACATGCACCTCTGTTGACCAACGACCATATCCCAACCCTTCAATTAAGATTTACTGAATCTGAGCCCTTGATTGTGTTTTCCTACCAAAAATCTTAACCGGCCAAATTGAGTGGTACAGATAGGGCATTAAATGGAGTGGTGGTGGGGGTTGGTTAGGTTGGTGAGAAGTATTTATTGTGGGGGGTTAAGTTGGTGAAAAGTTTGAGGGGGGGGGGAGACAAGGAGGAGGGAAAACGGGGAGAGGTTGGGGAAGATGGTCTGTTTGACCATGGTTGACCCTGCATTTTATTTTAAATGGGAGTGGGCTGGGAGAGGTGATAGGCTTGGGATGGTTTTGGTTTGGGCTTGGATTGGATTGGGGAGTTGGATTTGGTTATAATAACTACAAGAGTCCGTTTGGTATGTAGAATAAATCACAAGGACCAACTTTGTAATTTTTGAAAACATGAGGGACTGAAATGTAATCTCTCCAAAGTAACCATAAGGACCAATGTTGCCAATACCAATAATACAAGGACCAAATTTGCCATTTTTCCATTTTTCAAAATTTCCCAGGGACCTATTTTGCCATTTTTGGATTTTTAGGGACTAAACTTGTAATTTTTGGAAAACTTGTTACCCAAGTGTAATATTTTGTGAGTTTTGACTTTCAAAACCTTGGGTTGACTTTTCCTTTCAAAATAAATGCATAGGGACTAAATTTGACAAGTTTTGAAACTTGGGGGGACTGAAACTGCCAATATTGCAAACTTTGTACGTTTTTTCTTTGTTTTTGCTCATTTTGCATTTAAAACACATAAAACACAATCCCTGGGATAATTTAAGTATTTTGATATCTTTTTGATTGTTTTTGTATGTTTTGGCAGTTTAAATACGTCAAAAACGATGAGTGTTTGAGCACTCATCAATCCCTCACACTAAACTATTGCTAGTCCCTAGCAATCTTTTTAGAAAACTTGATGGATTTTAAGCTCTTTACCAAAAGCCATCACTTCTGGAGTAGCCAGGTGTAAGAACTGTGGCACACCTGATAGCCGTGTGATTTTGAGCAAACCACCAGCTTTCAACGGATTTGTTTAGTCTTTACCAAGAGCCGTTTGCTCCTGGACTAGCCAACTCTTGATGGACAACGTCAACATCTTGGTGAGCTGATTACCAATTATGGATTTTCCACGGCCTTTACCACAAGCCATAATCTTGCAGGCTAGCCAACTCATTAGCTTTTGAGGATGATGGGGAGTTGAGGAACCATACAATTTTGGGCAAATTGCAAGCCGTAAACGGATTTGATTTATCTTTACCAAGAGCCGTTTGCTCCTGGATTAGCCAATCCCTTTGTCGGTTAGACCTGGCGGACTGATTACCACAAAAATTTTGAAATAAAGTGAAAAATTTTTGAAAATTTTGGCCAAAAACGGGGGTACTTGAAGATATTTTGATAAAATTCGCTAGAATTCCCCCCCCCCCCCCCCTACACACACTTAGAAATGAATATTGTCCTCAATATTCAAAGTCCCGGCTATTATGCCGACTCTTTGAATGTAAAAAGCCAAGATTCGAATCTAACTGCGGTAATACCAAATTTCACTTTATTTCTATATATATACAACTTTTTTTTTTTTTGAGAGCTTTATATACATATATACATTTTTTTTTTTCAAACAGCGGGGGTTTGGCCATTCCCCCACACTAGGTGGTAGAAAATAGAAAGAATCAGAGATACGGGTGAAAACCCGTATTGTGCTATTGTTTTTGTTCATCGAGTCGCTAGCTTGACTCGATCCCCGAATTCAATTGTCCTTGGGGAAAGTTTGGAGATCCAGGACAACCATGGATGGTATGTCCTCTCCAAAGTAATGTTTCAACCGATGTCCATTCACTTTGAAATTTGGACCGTCATTTTGAGATAATTCGACAGTACCATAAGGATAAATTTTTGTGATAGTGAATGGACCAGTCCATCGGGTTTTGAGCTTTCCCGAGAAGATCTTGAGTCTAGAATTGAAAAGAAGGACTCGATCGGTTTTTGATTTTTGAGTCATGAATCTTCTTTGTCTTTTCTTTGTAGATCAAAGAGTTCTCGTAAGCTTGATCATGAAGTTCGTTTAATTCATTTAGTTGAACTTTTCTATGATCACCCGCCGTTTTGAGGTCGAAATTGGCATGCTTGAGAGCCCAATAGGCTTTGTGCTCAAGCTCGTTCGGAAGATGGCACGCTTTCCCGTACATAAGTTTATAAGGCGTACACCCAATGGGTGTTTTGTAAGCCGTACGGAAAGCCCAAAGTGCATCATCTAATTTGTCCGACCACGATGCACGATTCTCACCTACAGTTCTTTCCAATATTCTTTTAATGCCCCGATTGGAAACTTCGACTTGTCCACTCGTTTGAGGGTGGTACGCAGTGGAAAGACGGTGAGTTACACCATACTTTTGCATGACTTTGTCAAATTTGTCATTACAGAAGTGCGTACCACGATCACTAATAATAGCACGTGGAGTTCCGAATCGGGCAAAAAGAGCTTTTAAAAATTTCACAACTACTCGGGCATCATTTGTGGGTAAAGCTTTCGCCTCAACCCATTTTGACAAGCAGTCAACTGCCACGAGTATGTATTTGTTTCCGTGAGAGGATGGAAATGGCCCCATAAAGTCGATGCCCCAGATATCAAAAATTTCACAAACTTGAATTGCATTCTGAGGCATTTCATTCCTTTGTGAAATATTCACGTGACGCTGACAAGCGTCACAGGACTTGACCAATTCTTGGGCATCCTTGTATATCGAGGGCCAATAAAAGCCGGAATCAAACACCTTTTTGGCGGTGTAGTTAGGATTGTGGTGGCCCCCCGTGGGACCAGCATGGCAAGCCTTTAAAATTTCAGCGGCTTCCTGACCATACACACACCGCCGGATGACTTGATCCGCACATATTTTGAACAAGTAGGGGTCGTCCCAAAAGTAATGTTTGACATCTTTGAAAATTTTATTTTTTTGTTGGGACGACATCCCTTTCACAATGAAATTACCCGCAAGATAGTTTGCAAAGTCGGCAAACCATGGGGTAATCGAGTCTCCACGAAATGAAACCGCATTGAGCGTTTCGAGAGGAAATGTTTCATTTATTTCCATTTTCTCGAAAGCATCTTGGTGGGGGTTCTCAAGACGAGAGAGATGATCAGTAGCTAGGTTCTCAGCTCCCTTTTTATCACGAATAATGATATCAAATTCCTGAAGGAGGAGAACCCAACGGAGGAGTCTCGGCTTTGCATCTTGTTTTGCAAAGAGGTACTTCAAAGCCGAGTGATCCGTATACACTATGCTTTTGGTCAGAATCAAGTATGGCCGGAATTTTTCAAAAGCATACACCACAGCTAATAATTCTTTTTCAGTGGTGGTGTAATGACTTTGAGCCTCGGTCATAGTCTTGCTGGCATAGTGTATAGGCTGAAAATGTTTTGTTTTGCGTTGCCCCAAGACTGCCCCTATAGCATAATCACTAGCATCACACATGAGCTCGAAGGGCAAGTCCCAATCGGGGGCAACAAGAATCGGTGCCTCGGTAAGCCTTTTCTTTAATGTTTCAAAGGCTTCGATGCACTCAGGGGAGAAGATAAAAGGAGCATCCTTCTCGAGGAGATGGGTCATAGGCCGGGCGATTTTTGAAAAATCTTGAATAAACCTACGATAGAAACCGGCGTGACCCAAAAAGCTCCTAACACCTTTCACAGTCGTGGGATGAGGCAATTTTGCAATGACGTCCACTTTGGCTCTGTCAACCTCAATCCCGTTTTTTGAAATTTTATGGCCGAGGACAATGCCCTCTTTGACCATAAAGTGACTCTTCTCCCAATTTAGACATAACTTTGTGTCTTCACAACGTTTTAGCATGTTGTCTAAATGGGAGAGACATGATTGGAACGATTCCCCAATGACCGAAAAATCATCCATAAAGACCTCCATAGTTTTCCCGATCATGTCGGAAAAAATGGCCATCATACATCTTTGAAACGTGCCCGGAGCATTACATAAGCCAAATGGCATACGTTTATATGCGAAAGTTCCATAGGGGCACGTAAAAGTGGTCTTTTCTTGGTCTTGCGGGTCAATGGGAATCTGAAAGTAACCCGAGAAACCATCAAGGAAGCAATAGTACTCATTCCCCGCTAATCTCTCGAGCATCTGATCCATAAAGGGCAGATGAAAATGATCTTTACGGGTGGCGTCATTCAATTTACGATAATCAATACAGACGCGCCAACCTGTAACCAAACGAGTTGGAATCAACTCATTCTCCTCATTTGTGACAACAGTGATGCCACCCTTTTTTGGAACACAATGGATTGGGCTGACCCAAGGACTGTCCGAGATAGGGTAAATCAATCCGGCATCAAGAAGTTTTAAAACCTCTTGTTTGATAACCTCGTGAATTTTTGGATTCACCCTTCTTTGTTGTTGGACTGCAGGTTTGAAGTCGTCCTCCATTAAAATCTTGTGAGTACAAAACTCAGGGTCAATGCCCTTGATGTCGGAGAGTCGCCAAGCAATTGCTTGTTTATGAGACTTCAAAACCTTTATAAGAGCAGCCTTTTCCTCATCACTTAAGTCTTTAACAATTATGACGGGCAATTTATCATCACCCTCCAAAAATGCGTATTCAAGATGAGGCGGCAAGTCCTTTAGTTCAACCTCAGGAAAGTCATCAGTTTTCTCAACATTTTTGACTTCCTCTTTATGAAGTGTTTGTGGTAGAACAGGAAGAGGAGAGGGATCTTCGTTTAACAATTTTTCAAGCACGAGAGTATCCCTCTCGAGGTCGATCTCTTGGTTATCGACTCCATCGGGAATCAAATCACTTTTGAGAAACGCCTCCATTTCTTCTAAGATGAAGTCACTTCCCTCAAACGGAGTGAGGGAAGGAGAAGAATTGGCTATGATGGGATGAGAAGTTAGAGTGAGGTTTTCACTCGAAGAATCATCAATGAAACCTAAAATCTCTTGAGCATACTCCTCAGCAGCAACATCGATGACATCTATTTTGTTCACTGATTCACAATCATAATTGGAGGAGTATCTCGATGTTTGATTTAGGTTGAAGGTAATAGCTTCCGTCCCAACACGTAATGTGATCTCATGCTCGAATACATCGATAAGAGCGCGCACAGTTCTAAGGAACCCCCTCCCAAGAATGAGAGGGACCCTAGAATCGGCATTGATTCGCCTCAAACAGTCAGATAATATCAACCAAGTAATAGTCAACAAGTCAAACAGCTGAGGCAAATGCTTCCGTGGAATACAGTGTTTCCCCGGGTCGTAATGTCCCAACGAGGTGTGCGATGTTTTATTAAAAACGAATCTGTGATTAGTGAATGTGAACAGGAAATGGTATAAAAGTGTGTGTGTGTGTTTAACTAGGGTTTTATAAAACTAAATAGCTTAAATAAGCTATTGGAACAGTTACGTGAAACCTAGATATCTAAAACGTACACCAAATTAAAATCAGACGCGACTGCGTACTGAGAAAAAGGTGAGTTTTAAGAAAAATAAACTAAAAGGGTTAAAAATGAAAATTCTATAAACTTAAACTTAAAATAAAATTTAATTAAAAAGAAAACTATTTTTTAGATTATTTTATTATTTATTATTAATTATTTAATTAAAAACTATTTAACTATTTAATTAAAACTAAAAATAATAAACACTACAAATTAAACTAAAAACTTACAAAAATAATTTCTAAAACTTCAAATGAACTTGAAGAAAGTATAAAAAATAAAAATAAATATTTTTGTCTTTTTATGAAATTTCTATTAATTAAAAACTATTTATATTAATTATACTAATTAAATTATTTTAAATTACAAATAATACTAAATCAACTTAGAAAATTATGAAAAAATTCCTAAAATTATATTATGACTTATAAAAGCTATAAAAAATATAAAAACTAGGTGTTGTTTTATAAAAATTAATTATGCTATTTATAACTTAATTAATGATTAATTATTAATAAAACTATTATTAATTATAATTAATACTAAAAGACAAAATTAAAATCTGAGAAATTTATTAAAAATACTTTAACCTAAAAGGAAATTATTAAAAATATAAAAACACAACTTTCTTAATTAAAATCTAAAAATGAAAAATAAAAATTAAATTAAATTAAAATAGAAACTATCACTTATTTTTATGTTGTCTTTTCTGGATTTTTATTTTACAAAACTAAATTATAACTAAAAATAAACAACTTTTGTAAAAACAATTATTTTATAAGCTAAAATTAAGCACTGTGGAAGCTTATTGCTACCACAGTTGACTTTTGTTGACTGAATATGGAAATAAGCTCAAATGAGCTTATGTGGGACCCACCTTGGTAAAACTTGGTTCCTCTAAGTTAATTGAACATGTATAAGCAAGAATAAGCACAAGTGGAACACTGAATAAGCCAATAAGCCACAATAAGCACTTGCTTATTGTGGACTGAGACAGAAAATGGGACAAAGTTCAATGGCAAATCTAAGTGGGGCCCACTGGGTTTCAGGTCAAACAAAAGGTCAACTTGGAAAGCCTACTAGGAGGGGGTTTGGGAGGAACAAGGTTTGGGCTGTGGGGACCACTGATGTGACCACAAATCACCACCAAAGTGGTGGTGATGGGTGGGTACTGCTGGTGTGCAGGGGAACCTTATGCCCTGTAAGTGACTTTGGAGCAAGCTGGGGCCCACTAGGAAATTCACAAAAATAAAATAAAGATGGGAATCACTAGTTAAGGTGGTAGACTAGGATTAGGAACAAGTTTCAGGTCATCAAAGCAAACACTAAATTCTAAATAAATCCTTGAATTTTTGGAAAAAATCAGAGAAATACAAATTTGACTTTTTGATTTGCTATGGAACTTTGACTTTTATGAACTCTAATCTAGATTTACTTACTGATTATGTAATATTATGCTATTGTAAGGCTAAATTGAGCTACAAAAACTATTTGTGGAATGATTTGATGAGATTTGGAGCTTAACTGCTCAACAGTGAACAGATAAGGAGTTGAGATTGTGATTTTGACTATTTGCTATTTGAGCCTAAGGATTTATGAACTAAATAACTGTAACAAACCTAAGTGGACATGTTTAAACTAACTGCATCAACTAAAACAAGCCAAGGCTCATTGAATAAGCTTAAGCCAAACACTCCCTTATGTATACTAACTTGTTGTCTAATGAAGAAAACACTTAATTTAAGCTCATAAACTAAACCATAGATGTATATTAGATTATATTAGAACTAGTTAACAATATGAAACATAGGTAAACACATGGCAAACTGAAATAAGTGTATTGCATAAAAAAATATAGATTAAAGTTACAAGAGTTCCAAAATGAGAAACAAAGAACCAATTTCCAAGAACCACTTATAGGTTTCCCATGAAACCTCTAACCCAGGCCATCAATAAGCACCCTGCTCCATCTTGATCACCATTCCTCTTGATTTTTTTTATTTTATTTTCTATTTATTTGATATTTTTGGAATTTTTTTATATTTCCTAAGTGACTGAGTAATTAAACTTTCAGAAGCTTATATTAGCTATGTCAAGAGCTTTTATAAGTTAATCAGTCTAAAACAACAACATATAACAAAGATAAGTGAAATTGTCAATTTCACAAAAAATTGCTAAATGCTAATTAACTGAACATTAAGGTAATTAGAGATTCAAAGAAGCTTGTATTATACTAAGGTAACTGAGTACAACAAGTTTAAGCTGAAAATTATAATTTAAATAAAGATTATACTACCTACGATTGGAGTACACTAAAACTATTCTAATGCCTCATCTCCTCTACTTCTCTCTTGATTTATAGGGCTTGTGGGACCCACAGGAGCATTTCCCATCACTTTTCTGAGCCTTTGGATCATTACTTTTCATCTGAGCCGTTTGAATACTTTTTCGCGCCAAAAAGTCTTGGGACAGAGGAGGAAGCGTGTGAGGGTTTTTAGGGTATTAATTAGGTTTTGGGATGTTGTGTGAGGTGGAGGTGAAGAGGTGTAGGGTAAGAGGTGTGAGGGTGAAGTGAAACTGTGGGTGGAATGGTGGTATTGGTTTTGCAGTGGTGGAGGAAGGAGATGGAAGGAAGGGGTGTGGGGTGGTATTGGTTGGGTTGACCGGTATTTTGACCGGGTTTAAATAATTAAACGGGGTGGGCTTTTGATGTATGGGCTTGGGTAATTTAAGGGTGTGGGCTGGATGATTTGGATTGGGTGGGTTTTATTTTGGTTTTAGATAAATACTAGGGTCCGTTTGTATTGTTACTTGGAAAACCATAGGGACCAAAAATGTAACTTGCTGAAATTTCAGGGACCTGGTTTGCATATTATCCAAAATATCATAAGGACCAAACCTGTTTCATATTAATAATACAAGGACTATATTTACATAATATTACATTTTTAAACCTTAAAGGACTATTTATGTAATTTTCGGATTTTTGAGGGACTAAAAATGTAATTTCCCAAAATGTTATCAAAAGGTCCAGTTTTGTAAAAGTTGAAAAGTATAGGGACCTTAAATGATAATTTTTCATATATTACAATTTAAAACACCCCGGGGACCATTTATGTAATTTTCTAAAGTTTAGGGGGTAAAATTGTAATTTTTCCAAAAGTTATCAAAATGTTCCAAATTAAAAGTTATGAATAGTACAAGGGTAATATTTGTTAAATTTCACTTTTTGAATACCAAGGGACTAATTTTGCCAATTTTGATACTTGAGGGGTAAAAGTTGCCAATATGTGTAAACTTTTAGCCAGGGACTATTTGTGAATAATTTTGACTTTCCATAGACTTAAGTTGACTTTTTATTCATTTTAAACCTTCAGGGACTAGTTTTGACAATTTATGAAACTTGAGGGACTGAAACTGCCAATTATGCAAACTTTGTACATTTTTCATTTGTTTTTGCATATTTTGCATTTGAAACATATAAAACACACTTCTAAGATATTTTAAGTATTATGATGCATATTTGAGTGTTTTTGGATGTTTTGGCAGTTCAGATTGGTATAAAATGATGAGTATTTAGACACTCATCAATCCCCCACACTAAACTATTGTTGGTCCCTAGCAATCTTTTGAGAAAAACTTAATGGATTTGAAAAACTCTTTACCAAAAGCCATCACTTCTGGAGTAGCCAGATGTAAGAACTGTGGTACATCTGATAACCGTGTGATTTTGAGCAAATCACCAGCTGTCAACGGATTTGATTTGTCTTTACCAAAAGCCGTTTGCTTCTGGACTAGCCAACTCTTGATGGAATAGTCAACATCTTGGTGAGCTGATTACTAATTATGGTTTTTCCACGGCCTTTACCACAAGCCATAATCTTGCGGGCTAGCCAACTCATTATCTTTTGAGGATGATGGGGAGTTGAGGAACCATACAATTTTTGGCAAATTGCAAGCCATCAACGGGTTTGAGTTATCTTTACCAAGAGCCGTTTGCTCCTGGATTAGCCAATCCTTATGTGGGTTAGACATGGCGGACTGATAACCATTTATTGCGTTCTAAGTGAGAAAAAATTTTAAAATTTGGGCTAAAATGGGGGTTCTTGATGGAACATGTGTTTAAATTCGTTAGAATAACGAATCTCCCCCCACACTTAGAACTGAATATTGTCCTCAATATTCAAAGTACTGGGTGTTAAACCGAACTTAGAACGTAAGAAGGAAATATTACTAGCCATTATTTTATGTGTATATACATACATATATTTTTTTAGATAAAACTTCTTAAATAGAAGCTATCACTATATTTACATTTTTTTTTAGAGATATTTACATATATACAACATGTGGGGCATCTCCCCCACACTAGGGTGAAACATGGGTGAAAACCTATGTACATGCTACTGTTTTTGATTTCCGAGTCGCTAGCTTGACTCGACCCCGAATTTATTTGTCCATGGGGAAGCAAGTGGAAGAGACAATCTCAATCGGACTTTCATTCAAGACGTTTGGATAAACATTTGAAGCACGTGAAAGTTCCACACCGATGAGAGATACAGAGAGACCCTAGCTCATAATTTATAAATGAGAATGCCGGGGTCAAAGATAATGTCCTCACTCCCGAAAGAGTGAAGAACAGGAGAAGCCACGGGATATATGAAGAAAAGAAAGAAAGTCATGATGAAAATCATAACTAACTCCTCATCTTCAATAGGAGAATTCATTGTTTCATGAATCTCCTCTTTTAAGCTCGTTTGATCAAGACATATTATGGGTATGTCTAGATCAAAATAGAAGTTATCATACTCTGGTAGAGATATGATATGAATGAGTTCACCGGAGAACTCCTCAAAGGTGAATGATTCGTATTCGGGATTGATTTGAGTGAGTTCATTGGGGAACTCCTCAAAAGTAAATGATTCATAAACGGGAAGAGAATTATAAGAATGAGAAGTGGTGATACCACTTATATTCTCTCTCGTTTGATCAAAATGGAACGTTTGCAATTCCGGAATAGAATCATTGATCAAAATCTCACTATCCTTGACGGGGATAGGAGATGAAATAGGCTCTTCATTAAAAGCCTCGATTCTAGAAATGAGCAGATTAGCATTTAATAATGTAAGACGAAGAGCTTCGTCTTGGATAATTTCTTCCTCATTCTCTTCTTCTGAGTTGACAAGCTCAGAAGGTAATTCCCTCACATAACTTATGTCTCCACAAGATAAAGAATAGTTCTCATCAGAATCAGAGAACATCTCAATATGATCATTTGGGAAGACAAGAGGGGGAGGGATATCTCACATATGTTCAAGAATTCCCTGTGACTCACTTGGGATTGAGACAAGGTTCTCAACACTAGACTTTATGAATTCGTCCGATTCCTTATTAGGAACAGTGTCAAGATGCTCGTCCCCCATGCTCAGAGAGTGAGTGGGAACCTCGGGTGTGATAACATCATACTCAGGGAGATGAGAAGGACTGGCAGTAATGGAGTCTACAAGTTCCATTATTTCTACTGCTGGTGATTCAGTTATATTCTTTTCTCCCTGTATATCCATGGAAGGAGTCTCAACTGATGAACTTGATGAGGTATCATCACTTTCATCATCCTCATCGAGAAAAACAGCATTTTGAAATTTGGTACGTGTTATAGCTGCTTGATCTAAGACTATTAATTCTTCCATGCTTCTTTCGTCTCTAGCAGCATGTTTTTCAGCGAGTAATTCTGTGATAGATTTATCACGAGAATATTGAGTGAGTGGAGACTGTGGGGGTGTGGATGTGTCAAAACCGAATGTATAAGAACTAGAACAATGTTCAGGTTTATAATACGGTTTACATTGAAAATCATCATGAGGACCCCCACAATGTACACAAGAAAAACTTGGTGCATTGAGAGACGACATACTAGCCAACTCCTCCTTAAGATCTTTAAGTTTCTCAAGAACCTCTATATAAGGGTCTTGCTGGATATGAGGAGTTGCTTGAATCATTTGGCACTGTGGAGGTGGGTCTTGAAACGAATAGTCGTAATTGTTACGAGGAAATTGATTCCTTGTTTGACAATCAGAGCTAAAGTGTGGACCTCCACAGTACTCACAACAGTAAAATTGTTGAGTCTGGCTTGGTGTATTTTGATACGAAGCATCATTGATATTTGGATAATATGATTCTTGCTCGTATGAATGTGATGGGTAGTTGGAAAAATTTGAGGAGTCGTTGAATGAGTTTTGATTAGGATCATAAGCAAATGAATTACTTGATCCACAAAACAAACAACTCCCGTCTTGAATATCATTACCACATTGTTCACATGTACACCAACGACATGGAAAACCGAAAAGCGGCTCACCACAACCGACACAAGGAACAAAATCTGGAGGTGGGACAAGTGGTGTGCTCTGAGAGCTAGGAATTTCCACCACTTCCGTTATGGTCTCTGGTTTTTGTTTTTGATAAATGTGAAGATTAGGCAAATCGTTCTTTTCAGTCACTGCCCTAAGCTCTGTACGTTTGCTTGACAAACTTTTAACCGTAAACCGTGAAAGGTTAGGATCAATTGTGAGCTTAGATTCTTGGACAACCTTAGGTTGGACGTATTTAGTACTTCCATAGTCAGAGGAAAGTACAGGGTCCTTTGTTACCCCGGTTTCTCGTTCCCTTTCCCTCACTGGAGAGGGAATATGAATCGATGGTCTATCATAATCAACATGACATCTCGATATCTTTAACAAGGCCAATAGTTTCTCAATTTTGCTATTAAGGGCCCTTTGTTCAAAGAAATCGTCATCGAGAGATGCCATTAGAATCAATTATGGGACAAGTGGAAGAAGGTAGAATCAAAGGGTTTTGGGGATGAGAAATGAAGAATCAAATAGGTAGGGGTGTAAAGGTGAATATTTTTGTGTTTTGTTTTATAAAAATATGGATAAAATATGGTAAATATACAATGGATGTATATCCAGAATCACTAATACACAAAATCGTTTAAAATAAGCGCACAAGCTCCCCGGCAGCGGCGCCAAATTTTGATTCGCCTCAAACAGTCAGATAATATCAACCAAGTAATAGTCAACAAGTCAAACAGCTGAGGCAAATGCTTCCGTGGAATACAGTGTTTCCCCGGGTCGTAATGTCCCAACGAGGTGTGCGATGTTTTATTAAAAACGAATCTGTGATTAGTGAATGTGAACAGGAAATGGTATAAAAGTGTGTGTGTGTGTGTGTGTGTGTTTAACTAGGGTTTTATAAAACTAAATAGCTTAAATAAGCTATTGGAACAGTTACGTGAAACCTAGATATCTAAAACGTACACCAAATTAAAATCAGACGCGACTGCGTACTGAGAAAAAGGTGAGTTTTAAGAAAAATAAACTAAAAGGGTTAAAAATGAAAATTCTATAAACTTAAACTTAAAATAAAATTTAATTAAAAAGAAAACTATTTTTTAGATTATTTTATTATTTATTATTAATCATTTAATTAAAAACTATTTAACTATTTAATTAAAACTAATTTAATTAAAACTAAAAATAATAAACACTACAAATTAAACTAAAAACTTACAAAAATAATTTCTAAAACATAAAATGAACTTGAAGAAAGTATAAAAAATAAAAATAAATATTTTTGTCTTTTTATGAATTTTCTATTAATTAAAAACTATTTATATTAATTATACTAATTAAACTATTTTAAATTACAAGTAATACTAAATCAACTTAGAAAATTATGAAAAAATTCCTAAAATTATATTATGACTTATAAAAGCTATAAAAAATATAAAAACTAGGTGTTGTTTTATAAAAATTATTTATGCTATTTATAACTTAATTAATGATTAATTATTAATAAAACTATTATTAATTATAATTAATACT
The DNA here is from genome assembly GCA_030686995.1 of Artemisia argyi. Lineage (NCBI taxonomy): Eukaryota > Viridiplantae > Streptophyta > Magnoliopsida > Asterales > Asteraceae > Artemisia > Artemisia argyi. Next base: position 150,437,974 of record CM060705.1, read on the forward strand.
AAAAGACAAAATAAAAATCTGAGAAATTTATTAAAAATACTTTAACCTAAAAGGAAATTATTAAAAATATAAAAACACAACTTTCTTAATTAAAATCTAAAAATGAAAAATAAAAATTAAATTAAATTAAAATAGAAACTATCACTTATTTTTATGTTGTCTTTTCTGGATTTTTATTTTACAAAACTAAATTATAACTAAAAATAAACAACTTTTGTAAAAACAATTATTTTATAAGCTAAAATTAAGCACTGTGGAAGCTTATTGCTACCACAGTTGACTTTTGTTGACTGAATATGGAAATAAGCTCAAATGAGCTTATGTGGGACCCACCTTGGTAAAACTTGGTTCCTCTAAGTTAATTGAACATGTATAAGCAAGAATAAGCACAAGTGGAACACTGAATAAGCCAATAAGCCACAATAAGCACTTGCTTATTGTGGACTGAGACAGAAAATGGGACAAAGTTCAATGGCAAATCTAAGTGGGGCCCACTGGGTTTCAGGTCAAACAAAAGGTCAACTTGGAAAGCCTACTAGGAGGGGGTTTGGGAGGAACAAGGTTTGGGCTGTGGGGACCACTGATGTGACCACAAATCACCACCAAAGTGGTGGTCATGGGTGGGTACTGCTGGTGTGCAGGGGAACCTTATGCCCTGCAAGTGACTTTGGAGCAAGCTGGGGCCCACTAGGAAATTCACAAAAATAAAATAAAGATGGGAATCACTAGTTGAGGTGGTAGACTAGGATTAGGAACAAGTTTCAGGTCATCAAAGCAAACACTAAATTCTAAATAAATCCTTGAATTTTTGGAAAAAATCAGAGAAATACAAATTTGACTTTTTGATTTGCTATGGAACTTTGACTTTTATGAACTCTAATCTAGATTTACTTACTGATTATGTAATATTATGCTATTGTAAGGCTAAATTGAGCTACAAAAACTATTTGTGGAATGATTTGATGAGATTTGGAGCTTAACTGCTCAACAGTGAACAGATAAGGAGTTGAGATTGTGATTTTGACTATTTGCTGTTTGAGCCTAAGGATTTATGAACTAAATAACTGTAACAAACCTAAGTGGACATGTTTAAACTAACTGCATCAACTAAAACAAGCCAAGGCTCATTGAATAAGCTTAAGCCAAACACTCCCTTATGTATACTAACTTGTTGTCTAATGAAGAAAACACTTAATTTAAGCTCATAAACTAAACCACAGATGTATATTAGATTATATTAGAACTAGTTAACAATATGAAACATAGGTAAACACATGGTAAACTGAAATAAGTGTATTGCATAAAAAAATATAGATTAAAGTTACAAGAGTTCCAAACTGAGAAACAAAGAACCAATTTCCAATAACCACTTATAGGTTTCCCATGAAACCTCTAACCCAGGCCATCAATAAGCACCCTGCTCCATCTTGATCACCATTCCTCTTGATTTTTTTTATTTTATTTTCTGTTTATTTGATATTTTTGGAATTTTTTATATTTCCTAAGTGACTGAGTAATTAAACTTTCAGAAGCTTATATTAGCTATGTCAAGAGCTTTTATAAGTTAATCAGTCTAAAACAACAACATATAACAAAGATAAGTGAAATTGTCAATTTCACAAAAAATTGCTAAATGCTAATTAACTGAACAATAAGGTAATTAGAGATTCAAAGAAGCTTGTATTATACTAAGGTAACTGAGTACAACAAGTTTAAGCTGAAAATTACAATTTAAATAAAGATTATACTACCTACGATTGGAGTACACTAAAACTATTCTAATGCCTCATCTCCTCTGCTTCTCTCTTGATTTATAGGGCTTGTGGGACCCACAGGAGCATTTCCCATCACTTTTCTGAGCCTTTGGATCATTACTTTTCATCTGAGCCGTTTGAATACTTTTTCGCGCCAAAAAGTCTTGGGACAGAGGAGGAAGCGTGTGAGGGTTTTTAGGGTATTAATTAGGTTTTGGGATGTTGTGTGAGGTGGAGGTGAAGAGGTGGAGGGTAAGAGGTGTGAGGGTGAAGTGAAACTGTGGGTGGAATGGTGGTATTGGTTTTGCAGTGGTGGAGGAAGGAGATGGAAGGAAGGGGTGTGGGGTGGTATTGGTTGGGTTGACCGGTATTTTGACCGGGTTTAAATAATTAAACGGGGTGGGCTTTTGATGTATGGGCTTGGGTAATTTAAGGGTGTGGGCTGGATGATTTGGATTGGGTGGGTTTTATTTTGGTTTTAGATAAATACTAGGGTCCGTTTGTATTGTTACTTGGAAAACCATAGGGACCAAAAATGTAACTTGCTGAAATTTCAGGGACCTGGTTTGCATATTATCCAAAATATCATAAGGACCAAACCTGTTTCATATTAATAATACAAGGACTATATTTACATAATATTACATTTTTAAACCTTAAAGGACTATTTATGTAATTTTCAGATTTTTGAGGGACTAAAAATGTAATTTCCCAAAATGTTATCAAAAGGTCCAGTTTTGTAAAAGTTGAAAAGTATAGGGACCTTAAATGATAATTTTTCATTTATTACAATTTAAAACACCCCGGGGACCATTTATGTAATTTTCTAAAGTTTAGGGGGTAAAATTGTAATTTTTCCAAAAGTTATCAAAATGTTCCAAATTAAAAGTTATGAATAGTACAAGGGTAATATTTGTTAAATTTCACTTTTTGAATACCCAGGGACTAATTTTGCCAATTTTGATACTTGAGGGGTAAAAGTTGCCAATATGTGTAAACTTTTATCCAGGGACTATTTGTGAATAATTTTGACTTTCCATAGACTTAAGTTGACTTTTTATTCATTTTAAACCTTCAGGGACTAGTTTTGACAATTTATGAAACTTGAGGGACTGAAACTGCCAATTATGCAAACTTTGTACATTTTTCATTTGTTTTTGCATATTTTGCATTTGAAACATATAAAACACACTTCTAAGATATTTTAAGTATTATGATGCATATTTGAGTGTTTTTGGATGTTTTGGCAGTTCAGATTGGTATAAAATGATGAGTATTTAGACACTCATCAGGCATCAAAGTCAACAATCACAAAATCTGCCGGAAAATGGAACTTTCCCACTTTAACGAATACGTCCTCGGCAATGCCAAGAGGACGAGAAATCGAACGATCGTCAAGCTCTAAAGTCATGCACGTGGGAGTGAGTTCGGGAAGAGAGAGTTTCTTCCATACAGAATATGGCATCAGGTTAATGCTAGCACCTAAATCAGCTAAGGCGAAGCATTCAACCATACCCAGGAAAGTACAAGGAATGAGAAATTTCCCGGGGTCTCCAAGCTTTTCAGGAAGCTTTTTCAAGAGAACTGCTGAGCAGTGCTCATTCAGAGGAGTTCTTGCCATCTCAAAGAGTTTTTCTTTATTACTCAACAGATTTTTGATTGTCGATGCAAACTTGGGCATCAAGAGAATAGCATCCGCGAAGCTAATATCAAAGTGTAAATCTTGGAAGATTTGGAAAAATTTATCCATTTGGTGATTAGCTTTTTCGCGGAGCTTTTGTTCATTGAGACATGATGGATAAGGAATAGAAGTTTTGGATTTTGGGTTGTCCCCTGGAGTTTCTGGTGATTCAAAGACAACTTCAGGCTTACATCTGGTTTCAGGATTAACCTGAGGTTGGACGTGTGCTGTACTTCGTGGGCTAGGAATTTGCACCTTGTCCTTTGTCACCTCAGGCTCACGATTCACTACCTTAGGAGGAGAGGAAGCAGAGGTAGTAGGAATCGCGGGTTCATCATATGAAGCACCACTTCGTGTTGTGATCGCCTTAGCATCGCCCCTCGGGTTAGCGATCGTATTGCTCGGTAAAGTAGTACCTGAGCCCGAGGGTCGATCATTTAAAGACTTCTTGATGTCAGAAATCTGGCTGACCAGCAACTTGTTCAACTCTTCTTGGGACTTCATGAATTGTTTTAACAACTCATCAGATGAAGGCCCGGTTGGAACAATGGCTTGATTCGGATTAGGAATATTTGGAGCTCGATTGTTCCGGTTGGGTCCTTGATTGAAATTTCCTTGGTTTTGATGATGGAAATTCCCTTGATTCTGGTGATTGTTTCCATGAAAGTTCCCGGGGTTGAAATTACCCTGACCTTGGTTCCGGTTAAAGTTTCCTTGATTTTGGTGTTGGAAACCTTGCTTTTGGAAACCTTGGTTTTGATTTTGGAAACCGTGACCCTGATTGAAGTTGTTTTGATAACCTTGGTTCATTCTATTTTGATTTTGGCCACGGTTTTGGACATTTTGGTTTTGATTAAAACCGGGAGGTCCAGGATAATGGTGAGGACGATAGTTCGGGTCCATAGGAGGGCGGTATTGATTGCCTCCTTGATTGTGGGACCCGACAACAGCATTAGCTTCATATGGAGTACCATCAGTGGCTGTGCAATTGTAGTAGGCATGCGGCCCACCACAAGTCACACAGACTTCCACTTTTTTAACCTCAGCAGGGGGAGGATGTTGTGGAAATGAAACTTTCTTTGTTTGGGCGAGAACCAAAGCTTGGATCGCTTCAGTGAGCTTGTCAAGCTTAGCATCCGTGCTAGATTGACCCACAGAAGATGAAGAAGAAGGACCCGCATTGATTTGAGAAACAATCGGTTTGCTTCGTGTAGAGCGGACCTTAGACTTGTTTTCTATGATTTGCAAAGCTTCTTTTGTGGTTCTACTCAAAAAATTACCTCCCGCGGAGGCATTGAGAGAATCCTGATTAGCTTGGCTCACGCCATTGTAGAAAGTATCGAGTTGCATCAACTCAGAGAAACCATGATGTGGACACTTGCGGAGTAATTCTTTGAAACGATCCCACGCTTCACCAAAAGATTCATCATATTTTTGAGTGAACTTGGTGATTTCGTTCTTAAGACTCGTGATCTTGGAAGGTGGGAAAAATTCGTTCACAAATTTTTTGACAAGATCTTCCCATGTCTCAATAGATCGTGGAGGTTGTTTTTCAAGCCAAATCCGGGCTTGTCCCTCCAGGGAGAATGGGAAGAGAAGAAGTTTGATTGCTTCACACGGGACATTTTTGTATTTGATGGTCGAAGTGATTTTATTGAACCATCGAATGTGAGCATGAGGATCATCCCTCTCAAAACCGTAGAATTGACTTGAGGTTACAAGATTGAGTAACCCGGTTTTGAGCTCAAAATTATCAGCCACGATGGCTGGAACAACAATGGCATCTCCGTAACCCTCTATGGGTGCTTGGAGAAGCTCACACATGGGGCAGTCTTCCGCCATGGTGACAGTGGGTGTGGCAACAGTACGGATCTCAGATCCGACTGTTGGTGCAGAACGTCTACGAGGTCTTCGAGGTTTCCGGACAAGCTCACGTAATGGGCTAGTGGACCTTGAAGAACGAGTGCGCTTGCACTAGGGATAAAAACTTTTTGGACAATATTTTTGTTATCGTCCCGTAATCTAAAATCGTTTCTCCTTAAGAATCACCTTAAAAGAAAAACCGAATCAGAAAACGTTACGATGTTTTTTGTTGTTTTTAATTTTTTTTTTGGTGTTTTAACACTTTAGGAAAAGTGTTAATGACTTTTTTGTGTTTTGATTTTGAAAATATACACAAGTGGTGGTATTTGTACAGTGAGTGAGGTGAGATAACACTAATCTCAAGAGTGGTAAGTATTCCCGCCTGTCACGCGGGTGACCCGGGTTCGTTCCCCGGCAGCGGCGCCAAAATTTGATTAAGGCTAAACCACCAACTTATTTTGACCAAATAATAGTCAACAAAGTCAAATAGCCTAGGTCAATGCTCCGGGTAATATAAGGTATCACCAGGTCGTTAAATCCCGTTGAGGTGTGAATTGTAACTTAGCGTGCTTTGTGATCGGGTGTTTATTCACAGAAAGGGTTTGTTATGAGAATTATTTGAAAATTATTAACAGAAATAGCTTAGGAAAGCTATGTGATTGATTACGTGAATTGAGATTACAAAGATTTGAGCTAAAACCTAAAAACGTACGTTTTAATTTAAAAACGTACACAAAAGAACAAAACAAAAAGTACAACTGATGGACGGGAAAGGTTACAAGTGTAAAATTATTATTTTTACAATCCTAACAATTAAAGAAAATTTTAAGAAAAATAAAAACTACTTTTACACTATTTAATTATTAATTATTAATTAATTACTAATTATCTATTTATTACTAATTAAACTAATTAGAATTATTAAAAATACTAAAAAGACTTAGAAAATTAAGAAAAATTTTACAAATCTAATTAACCATTACAGGAATCCTAAAAAATTATAAAAATTTTATTTTATGTATTTTTAAACTAATTAACTAATTATTAATCTAATTACTTATTAATTTATAATTAAACTAATTATATTATAAAAAATAGAAAATGAGTAATATAAATTCTAGAAAAATTTGTAAAAATGTTTTAACTTAAATAAAAGCTAGAAAAATTATAAAAACTATGTTGTACTTTATAAATTATAATTATACTATTTAATTACTTAATATTAATTAAAACTTAATTAAACTAAAATTAATTATAAAAATCACTAAAAGACAAAATAAAAATCTGGAAAAATTTATAAAATTACTTTAACCTAAAAGAGAATTACTAAAAATATAAAAATGATATATTGCTTATAAATAAGCTAAAAAGAAAATTAAAATGATAAATCCTATTAAATAGAAGCTATCACTATAATTAAAGTTGATTTTTTTGGTTTTTTCTTTTTCCAAACTGATTATACACTAAAAAAAACTTTTAATGAAAACACTTTTAATGTAACCAAGAAATAAGCACTTAGAGTGCTTATTGATCCCCACAGTTGACTTTTGTTGACTGTGGAAGGATTTTAGCTCAAATAGAGTGATGTGGGGTCCACAATGATAAATTTAGGTTCCTCTGAGTTACATGAACTAGAATAAGCTAGATTAGTACAAATGAGCAGCTTAAATAAGCCACAAAACTCAAATAAGTTGTTTGCTTATTTCATTCTGAGACAGATTTGGGGACAGTCTTTTGGCACAAAATTAAGTGGGGTCCACAAGTCTAGAGGTCAAATTCTTGGTCAATTTACACTCCCTGGTAGGAGGGGGTTGGGAAAACCCAAAGGTAAAGTGTGGGACCCACTGGGTAAACCACAAACAATCACCAAAGTTTGGTGAGTGGTATGGGTCTGATGAGTATCAAGTGCAAACAAACAGATGGACAAACTAGGGACTGCTTGCAGCCCTAGTATACAAGCTTAAAAAAGCTAAATGTGAATAGGAACCTTGAATGGGGCAGCTCAGCTTCACAATAAGCTAAAGTTCACAGGCCAAAGCTCAATAAGGAGCTTTTAATGAGCTTATGAAAAGACTCCCCTACACTAGTTATTCAGTGTAGGAAGTTGAGTTGGTGAGATTTTGATGAGCACAATAAGCAATTATAGAAAGCCATGAAATGGAAAACACATGCAAGCATAGACAGACAAGTTACTCAGAACCACAAAAACCAAAGGTTGTAACTAATTATTAAGGGATGCACAAACTTATGAATGAACTTCTTAAACTACTGAGGACAAGTCACCAAGTGGGACAAATAAGCCAAATGTAAATCAGCTAGGGGCCAAAATAAGCTGAGATTCCAAAAGCTCTAATGATGAGCTTCTTAAAACACAAAAGAACCAAGTGTGGGGTTCACAAAATGGGTCACAATGAGCCAAAGGGTATGGATTGGTACCCCTGGTGCAGGGCAGGGTGCTATCCCTGCACCCTACAATAAGCTGATGCACAGCTCAGAAAAAAAAATCCAAAAAATAAACCATGACTGGATTCCTAGAGTGGAGGTGGTAAGGTTTAACCACAGAAAAATTCAAGTCTTGATTCCTTTTACTAAAATCTAGAGAAATCCCACAAAAACTGAGATTCTGCTCATTTTATGAGTTTTGACTTTATAAGATTTGGTTCCAATTTGACTTTTCTGAGATTCCAAGCTAATTTTCTTACTAATTATGATGATAAAGGATAAACTGAAGATATATTAAGTTTGTACAACAAATTTTAAACTGATATGCAGGTTCAATGTCTTTCAGCCTCTAACAGTTAACTCAATATGTTGGTCCAAGATTAATTTTTGACTTTTTGTGATATTGTGTCCAACCTAAAGGCTAATCTGAGCTTCAATGAACCTAGGTATCTTATTTGAGCCAAAAGTTACACTAACAAATAACTAGAACTTAGCAAAATGATATGATCCAAACACCCCCTTTGAAACTGATTTGAAGATTTTTAAAAGGGAATGGCTATGTTATACTACAAACTGGACTAAGAAACTTATAACAAGTTAAATTACACCTAAATAATCAAAATCTAACAGGTAAATACAACAAATATTATTAAACACTAAGCATGCTCAAATCAAAAAGTGGATCTTACAACTGCCTTCCAAAGCTGAGAAACTGAGACCCACTTAACTACAGAACAACCTAAGGCTCCCTTGAGCTCTAAACCATTATCTCCCCATCCTTGCTCTGCTCCATTATTTTTTTATTTTCCTTTGATTTCTTTTTTTATTTTTAATTATTTTCTGACTGTGAGCTTCTGATTGAATTAGAAGCTTATAAAGCTTCTAATGATCTTTGTATTTGAACTTATCAAAGCTAACAAGTAACTTGGTATTTTTAATAAACTTAAACAGATGCTTGATATATAATTTTCTTTTTATGAAACTTTGAATTTTAACACAGAATGTAAACAAAAAGGGAAACTTGCATTAACTTTTGAAGTTGATTACAACTACTAATTAAACATTACAAAGACTGGAAAACTAAAAATTACACACTCTGAGCTTTCTAACTACTGCTACTTATACTACTTCTAAAAAATAAAAGATATCTCCCTCGTAAGAGCTTCCTGTTGCAAATAGCTAATCCCACATGCACCTCTGTTGACCAACGACCATATCCCAACCCTTCAATTAAGATTTACTGAATCTGAGCCCTTGATTGTGTTTTCCCGCCAAAAATCTTAACCGGCCAAATTGAGTGGTACAGATAGGGCATTAAATGGAGTGGTGGTGGGGGTTGGTTAGGTTGGTGAGAAGTATTTATTGTGGGGGGTTAAGTTGGTGAAAAGTTTGAGGGGGGGAGACAAGGAGGAGGGAAAACGGGGAGAGGTTGGGGAAGATGGTCTGTTTGACCATGGTTGACCCTGCGTTTTATTTTAAATGGGAGTGGGCTGGGAGAGGTGATGGGCTTGGGATGGTTTTGGTTTGGGCTTGGATTGGATTGGGGAGTTGGATTTGGTTATAATAACTACAAGAGTCCGTTTGGTATGTAGAATAAATCACAAGGACCAACTTTGTAATTTTTGAAAACATGAGGGACTGAAATGTAATCTCTCCAAAGTAACCATAAGGACCAATGTTGCCAATACCAATAATACAAGGACCAAATTTGCCATTTTTCCATTTTTCAGAATTTCCCAGGGACCTATTTTGCCATTTTTGGATTTTTAGGGACTAAACTTGTAATTTTTGGAAAACTTGTTACCCAAGTGTAATATTTTGTGAGTTTTGACTTTCAAAACCTTGGGTTGACTTTTCCTTTCAAAATAAATGCATAGGGACTAAATTTGACAAGTTTTGAAACTTGGGGGGACTGAAACTGCCAATATTGCAAACTTTGTACGTTTTTTCTTTGTTTTTGCTCATTTTGCTTTTAAAACACATAAAACACAATCCCTGGGATAATTTAAGTATTTTGATATCTTTTTGATTGTTTTTGTATGTTTTGGCAGTTTAAATACGTCAAAAACGATGAGTGTTTGAGCACTCATCAATACGTACATACCTTATAACTTAATTAGTGTAACTTAAAATGTAGATACGAATTAATATTTTCAATTACAGATCCTTCCAAAATTCTTTAAGGAAAGATTGTACCCGAAAAAGAAATGGATATACTTAATACATAATAGAGGAACGAAACATAAGGTTTTCTGGAAAGTGATTGGTGGTGATATTGTGTTGTACTCGCATGAATGGAAAGTCTTTTTAACAGACAGCAGATACAACAACGCCGCGACATTACATTTCGTACGTGAGGAAGAAGACTGTTACTACGTAACAGGGTACTACGATGAAGGGCACAAATGTAATGGATACGACCTTGCTTTGGCAGGTTACAGACAACGTCGATGCTTGGTCAGTGTGGAACAACCTCAACAATCACCGGTAAGTCTTTAAGCTATATATATTACATTCTTTGAGTGTATTCAAAATGTTGTTTATTTTTTATTTTGGCTCGTAACTTTCTTTATAATGTCATTCTTATGAAGGTCATTCCTTGTCATTTCCTTAAAGAACCTAAGAATGAAGATTTCACAGTTGTTGTGGCTGGCGTGCCGTTAGCAGCTTTGACTCACTGTGAAATTGAATTAGTTGAAGATAAGAAACACGTGCACGAATTGGGAGGACAGGGATGGAGTTTCTTGGTTCATGAGTTAGGTTTGAAAAGTGGCACAAGAGTGATATTGACAAATCTACTCAACAATACTCTGTCGCTGATGCCATTTGATGAGTCCGGGATGGAAATGAGGTCTGAAATTGTACCACGTATGGAGCTGAATTGGAGAAAGCCTTTCAAGAGAAGCCCGATAGATGATGGTATGTTAATGAACGTGTACATGTAAACTGTCGTAATCTTTTAAAAATGAAGTATCAGTATAAAAATTGTTTTTTCTTCCTTTTCAAATGAAGATGAACGAATGAAGCACATATGTGAAAGGGATGGATGCACGGAGCACAACGATGAGAAACACTGTTTTTATGCTCCTGTTCTTGCCTATGTGACGGACAAAGATCGTTTGGTAAGTGGTTGAAACCTTATTTATTCCAGCTGTTACTCATGCATTGCATTGATATATACTTGAAAACATTCTTAAAAGAATATACTCATTACTATAACTACGTTTATTTTCATTGTAGACCATACCCCATAACTTTGTCAAGTCACATTCCATGTTCAACTACCATAATGCTATGCTTCAATACCATGATGGACTACAGTTTTATGTGGACGTCGATCTAGAATATCACAGCGATCGACCTAACTCCAAAAATCATGTGACAATCAAGACAAGTTGGAAGACCATAGTTAGGCAGTGTGAGTGGGATGATGACAAAATGGTGAGGTTCAAACTTGCTGACTATGTGAAAGACGATCGAGTTTCATTGCCTAACCGTGACCCAATTATGATTCCAGTGTTTCTCATGTGTTAAAACATATCCTCATGTTGTCCAAACTTTATGTCTTTCTTTCATGTAGTAAGGTATTATGGTTAGGATTTGTTAAATACTTGGATTATTGACTTTGTTGATTTGCGTTTTGTGTTATGTGATGAATAGCAGCCGGAAATAGTCGCAATGGTTTATAAAATTCTGAATATGTTTATTTTTGTGTTTATGAAAATATTTTTATTTAACCACATGAATTTTTAGGCCATTGTGTTAAACGACCAGGGATATGGTTTTACTTTAATAGGTGGTGTGGACTTTATTTTTTTGAAAACAGATTCATTTCTAGCCCATTATGTTATGTGCATATGGGCTTACTTTAATTGTTGGTGTGGACTTTAATTTCCTGTTGATGTCTCATATTTTTATTTAAACACATTAATTTTTAGGCCATTGTGTCTTATATTTTTTAAACACACAGGCGTCTACTTATTGCATCTTTTCGTAGTAGATATTCAACTTTATTTATAAATTTCAAGAGATGATTTAATCGCAAAAAAAAGGAGTTTCAAAGTATCATTATCGTGCATCATCAACTGATTGGTCCAGAAACAGTCAGATATTATTGACCAAGGTCAACAAGTCAAAGACAGCCTCGTTCCAATTCTCCGTGGATAGTATAGTGTGTCCCCGGGTCGTTAAAGTCCCAGCGAGATTGAAATGGTGCTTTGGAAATCGTTTAGGAGTGAGTGGCACTAAGGACAGTAGCCTAGATGATATGGAATTGATATTGCTACTGTTATTTTGGTATTTATACACAGATATAATATTCACAAAAATCAGATATACAGGAATATGCACAAATTCACAATTAAGATTTACGCAATCGGGCTGGAAAAGTGAGATTTGGTGAATTACAAACTACAGGGGGTGCTTTTGAACTTTTTGAAACTTAAAAATTAAAAAGAAATTGAAAATGAAAATGGAGTTATGAAAATGATTAAAATATTATTTAAATATTATTTAATTAATAAAACTATTTAAAACCTAAATTAAAACCTAATTTAAATTAACTAATAATTATAAGTATTACAAATTAAACTAAAAATTTGTAAAAACAATTTCTAAACTTAAATTAGAACTTGAAGAAAGTATAAAAAATAAAAATAAATATTTTTGTCTTTTTATGGATTTTTTATAAATTAAAAACTATTTAACTTAATTAAACTACTTTTAATTACTATCAATACTAAATTAACTTAGAAAATTATAAGAAAATTTATAAAATTACTTAACCATCACTGGAATCCTAAAAAATTATAAAAACTCTAAAATTTATGTTTAAGATTAATCCATTAATTATTTACCTTTTAATTACTTAAAATCTAATTTAAACAATTAAAATAAGAAAAATGGAAAATGAACAGTAGAAATTCAAAATATATTTTCTAAAAATCTATTATACTATACTAGATCTAGGAAAAATATAAAAACAAAGTTTTGCTTTATAAAAACTAAATATGCTATTTAAAACTTAATATTAATTAATAATTAAGAAAACTAAAATTAAATCTAATAAATACTAAATGACAGAATAAAAATCTGAAAAATTTACTAAAAATACTTTACTATATAAGGTAATTAATAAAAATATAAAAATACTAAATACTTAATAAAAATCTAAAAGTGAAAAATAAAACTTAAATTGAATTAAATAGAAACTATCACTTAATATTAAGTTGGTTTTTCTTGGTTTTTCTTTTACAAAATTACTTTACTACTAAAAATGGAAAACTTTTGTGAAAACACTTTAGAAAATAGCTTATTTATAAGCTATAAGCACCCCCTTTGGCTTATCAGTTGACTTATGTTGACTGGATGGGCAAATAAGCACAATTGACCTTGGGTGGGGTCCACAATGATGGAAATGGGTACAAATAAGCTATACTGACTCAAATAAGCCAGAAACAACTAGCAATGATCACAAATAAGCAGTATGAGAGCAAATAAGCACTTGAGCAAACTGAATACAAACACAGAATAGGGACAGACTTAATGGTGGATTTCAGGTGGGGTCCACTTGATCCTAGGTCAAACTAAGGGTCAATCCTTACTCCCTGGTAGGAGGGGGTTGAGAAAAACCAATTGGAACCACTGGGGAACACTGAGGTGGGTTGCAGCCACTACCAAAGTGGTGGTGGTGAGATGGTCTAACTGGTGCAGGGGAAGCCTTCTTCCCTGCAACTGAGTTCCAGGGCTTGTGGAGCCCACAAACAAATTCACAAAAATCAAGCTAATATGGGATTCAAAAGTTGAGGTGGTGGTGTGTAACTACAACAAGTTTCAGCTTCTCAATCCAAACACATAAATCACAATTAATCTTGGAACTTTTGCAAAAATCTGAGAATGGGCAATTTGACATTTTGAAAAGCAAACATAGTTTGACTAAATCCAAATTCTCTTGCACTTTTATGACTGAAAATGTAAAATAAAGCTAAAGTGAGACTATTCTAAGCTAAATACCAAGATATGCTACCAATGTATTGATTATACTAACCTAAAATGATCCACAGTTAACTGTTGATTGATTAAAGAGTTAATTTGACTTTTTATGCTTCAACCTACTAAATTTTCTGACTAATATGCCTAGTTATACCCTAAGAGTAATGTCTAAACAAATATTACCTACTGAAACACAAGCTAAACCAGCAAACCACTTTAATCCAAACACCCTCAAATTGACTGTTATGAAAGATTTTTAATGAGTTTCACTTACTAAGCATACAAATCTGTTTCCAAACTCTTGAATATGATTCCCTAAGATGATTAAAAACTCAGAAACACAGGTTACATACACTAAGTCACAAGAAAACAAGATATGGCTAATTAGGCAGTTTGAACAAAGATTATGGTTTAACAAAAGATAACTAATTATAAGCTACTAATTTTAACACACAATCTAACTAAACAACAACTAATAGACACAAATTACACACAACAACAATCAATCACAGAGATCAATAGATATTAAGATTTTAGAGAAATTTCAAAAATGAGCAAGTCTTACAAGATTACCCTCAGCATGAACAGAGGGTTTTCCTATGAGGCCTATCTTTAGATAGGCAAATTCTAGCTCCAATCTTGCTCACCAATCCTTCTCAGTACCTGAAAACAAGTTATGAACAAGGCAGTTGACCAACGTTGACTATTTTTATATTTTTGGTTTTCTTCCAGTAACTCTGGTTTTTAAAGTCTCTAAAGCTTCAATAAGCTTATTGGAACCTATATGAGCTTATTTCAGTCCATTAATCTTGGTTCAATTCACAACTAAGCTTAATGAGAAATTCATAAATTGAAATAAATAGCAATAGCTCAAAACAGAACTGAGACTTGATTTTTATAACTTGAAAAGGTTTAAATTACAACAATAGACTGCTACAATACTTAGAATTTGAAAATTTCACTGAAATTAGAAGACTTAATTAAATACGACACTAAATTTTACTAATAAAACTACACACTCTAATCCTTGCTTCCTTCTTCCTTTTATAGCCTTCCATTAGGGATTCCCCACTGCTCTGATCAAATCCCACTTCAAATTGGGTCCGTTGGATGTCTGAGATGCCTCAATTGGGTGCCACGTATTTTGGCGGGAAAAACTGTTTTGGACGTTTATAGGTAAGAGGGGGTGGCAGCATTAAATGTGATGTGAGGGTAGGTGCAGGGAGGTGTGGGATGTGATGATGGGTTTGCAAGTGGTGGTGGTGGGCTTGTAAAACCATGGTGGTATCCTGGTTTTGTGGTGGGAGGGAAAAAGGTGAAGAAGGTGGAGTTTGACCGGTTTTGACCGAGGGTCAAACTTTGACCGGGGGTTATTAGTTTGGGTGGAGTGGGCTATGGTGAGTCTTGGGCCCAAAGAAAAAGGATGGGGTGGGCTAAGGTGTGGATTGGACTAGGGGATTAGGGTAGTATTATTAATATAGGTCCGGTTTGGTTTATGGGATTACACAAGGACTAATTTTGCAATTTGACATAAGTTAAGGGGTGGGTTTTGGCATTTTTCCAAAGTGTTCCCAAGGGTGAGTTTTGCCAATTGTGAATAGTACATGGACCATAGTTGACTTTTCCATTTAATTTTCACCAGGGACTAATCTTGCCAAACTTTCAAACTTCAGGGACCATTTGTGTAATTTTCACCAAACTTTCCACCAAGGACCAATCCTGTCATAAAAGGTTAGTGCAAGGACAAAATTTGTTTTTCTCAAAGATTTTAATATCCCAGGGACCATTTTTGACAATTTTCAAAGTTCAGGGACTAAACTTGACATTTCGTGAAAGTTTGCACCAAAGGACTATTTGTGTAACTTTTTGATTTATGAGGACCTTTGGTGACTTTTTCAAGTTTTTAGAACAACTAGGGACTAGATTTGACAACTTTTGAAAGATGAGGGACTGAAACTGCCAATTATGCAAACTTTGTGCGTTTTTCATCTGTTTTTGATATTTTTGCATTTAAAACATGTAAAACACTTTTCTGGGATATTTTCACTATTTTGATTCAATATTGAGTGTTTTTAGATGTTTTGGCAGCTCAGAAAAGGTAAAAATGATGAGTATTTACACACTCATCAATCCCCCACACTAAAACATTGCTAGTCCCTAGCAATCTTTTGAGAAAAACTTGATGGATTTGAAATTCTCTTTAACAAAAGCCATCACTTCTGGAGTAGCCAGGTGTAAGAACTGTGGCACACCTGATAACCGTGTGATTTTGAGCAAACCACCAGCTGTCAACGGATTTGATTAGTCTTTACCAAAAGCCGTTTGCTTCTGGACTAGCCAGCATCTTGATGGACTAAGTCAACATCTTGGTGAGCTGATTACCAATTATGGATTTTCCACGGCCTTTACCACAAGCCATAATCTTGTGGGCTAGCCAACTCATTTGTTTTTGGGGAGTTGAGGAACCATACAATTTTTGGCAAATTGCAAGCCATCAACGGGTTTGAGATGTCTTTACCAAGAGCCGTTTGCTCCTGGACTAGCCAATCCCTTTGTCATTTAGACTTTGGCGGACTGATTACCAGTGTTCTAAAAGGCGCGCCAAGGCGTCGTCAAGGCGCGAGGCGTGGCCTCGGCGCCACGAAATAGACCAAGGCGTGAAGTCTAGGCGTTGTGTGAAAAGGCGTGGAATAAGGCGTGCCAAGGCGCGCCTTATCGTATGGCGTGGAGCCATTTTTAGAAGGGGATGATGTGGGCTTAAATTTTGGGACTAGTAACTTCTAAACATAGTTCAAATTTTCACTTTATTTCTTATGCAGCACTTTTTGTAAGCTCACCTTTTGTAAACTCACCTTTTGTAAACTCGATATGCATATAAAATATGATATTATAACATAAATGATAAATATATAAATATTTTTTCGCCGCCTTAGTCACGCCGCAAAAAACGCCGTGGCTTCGCCATGGCGCGTAAGGCTTGAGGCGTGGCCTTGCCGCTACGCCACGCCTCGCGCCATTTATAACATTGCTGATTACCACAAAAATTTTAAAATAAAGTGAAAAATTTAGGCCTAAAAATGGGGGTACTTAGAAAGTTTTGTGATAAAATTCGTAAGAATTTCCCCCCACCCCCCCCCCCCCCCCCACACACACACACTAGAATTGAATATTGTCCTCAATATTCAAAGTCCCGGCTATTATGCCGAATCTCTGAACGGAAAAAGCTAATATTCGATGCTAACTGTGGAAATATGGATTTTATTTTTCACTTTATTTATCTGTACATACAATCTTTTTTTTTTTTTTTTTTTTTTTTCGAAATGAGACTTATATACATATTTACTTTTCAACAGGTGGGGGACGGCTACTCCCCCACACTAGGGTGGGAGAAAGTAGAAAGAAGTCAGAAATACGGGTGAAAACCCATATATGTTGCTAATTTTTGTTCACCGAGTCACTAGCTTAACTCGATCCCCGAATTCATTGGTCCATGGGGAAAGTTTGGAGATCCGGGACAACCATGGGTGGTATGTCCTCTCCAAAATAATGTTTCAATCGATGACCATTCACTTTGAAGTTGGGACCTTCGGGTTGAGATAACTCAACAGTCCCGTATGGGTATACTTTAGCAATAGTGAATGGTCCAGTCCATCGGGTTTTTAATTTCCCCCGAGAAGATCTTTAATCTTGAGTTGAAAAGAAGGACTCTGTCACCGACGTTGAAAACGCGGTTCTTAATCTTAGAGTCGTGAATCTTCTTTGTCTTTTCTTTGTAGATCAAAGAGTTCTCGTAGGCTTGATCACGAAGTTCATTTAATTCATTGATTTGAACCTTACGGTGATCACCCGCTTTATGAAGGTCGTAGTTTGCATGTTTCAAGGCCCAGTAGGCTTTGTGCTCGAGCTCGATCGGTAAATGACACGCCTTCCCGTATACAAGCTTGTATGGAGTACACCCGATGGGTGTTTTGTAAGTTGTACGGAAGGCCCAGAGTGCATCATCTAGTTTATCCGACCAGGAAGCACGGTTTTCACCTACTGTCCTTTCAAGAATCCGTTTTATACCACGGTTGGAGACCTCCACCTGCCCACTTGTTTGGGGGTGATACGCGGTAGAAAGACGATGAGTAACACCGTACTTAAGCATGACTTTTGCAAATTGATCATTGCAAAAGTGAGTACCGTGATCACTAATGATGGCACGTGGGGTTCCAAAACGAGCAAAGAGGGATTTCAAGAATTTCACAACAACTCGGGCATCGTTAGTGGGTAAGGCCTTAGCCTCAACCCATTTTGACAAGTAGTCAACAGCCACGAGTATGTATTTGTTTCCACGAGAAGATGGGAATGGCCCCATAAAGTCAATGCCCCAGACGTCAAAGATTTCACAAACTTGAATGGCATTTTGTGGCATTTCGTTCTTTTGTGAAATATTCCCATGACGCTGACAAGCATCACAGGCTTTGACTAATTCGTGGGCATCCTTATAGATCGTGGGCCAATAGAAACCGGAATCAAACACCTTTTTGGCGGTGTAGTTAGGACTATGGTGGCCCCCGGTGGGTCCAGCATGGCAAGCCTTGATAATATCAACGGCTTCCTATCCGTATACACATCGCCTGATGACTTGATCAGCACAGACTTTGAAGAGATAGGGGTCGTCCCAGAAGTAATGTTTAACGTCTTTGAAGAATTTTTTCTTCTGTTGGGATGTCATCCCCTTCACGATGAAGTTACCCGCATGGTAATTTGCAAAGTCGGCAAACCATGGGGTAGTAGAGTCACCAAGAAAAGCAACCGCATTGAGTGTCTCGAGAGGAAATGTTTCATTTATTTCCTTTTTCTCGGACACATCCTGATGAGGGTTTTCTAATTATGAGAGATGATCAGCAGCAAGGTTCTCGGCTCCTTTTTTATCACGGATAATGATATCAAATTCCTGAAGGAGGAGAACCCAACGGAGAAGCCTCGGCTTTGCATCTTGCTTTGCAAATAGGTACTTCAAAGCCGAGTGATCTGTATACACCACGCATTTAGTCAGGATCAAGTATGGCCGGAATTTCTCAAAGGCATACACCACAGCTAGGAGTTCTTTTTCAGTGGTGGTGTAATGACCTTGAGCCTCGGTCATAGTTTTGCTTGCTGATGAGGCGAAAAATGATCCGTTTTTAGGGGGTCATTTAAGCCCGAATCCGAATTTATTTGATCAAATATTGCCCTAAATCGTTCCTTTTGTGATTTTAGGTGTTTGGAGAGTGAATTCTGGAAAAGAGGCTATTTTGGACGTTTTTGGAGCATAAAGTGAAGAAAACAACAAAGTACCAAATCCAAGCTGGAATTACAAGGTGACGGCGTCAAGAATTTACTCTTGACGGCGTCAGAAAGGATGAATATTTTACCGAAGGTTGTGAAGGCGTCAGATGAAGAGATGACGGCGTCAAAATGACCAAGATTAATTTACCGAGGGTGGTGACGGCGTCACATAGGCCGTCACGATTGGATCTAGGGCGTCCGAGGAAGTATATGGCGGCGAGTTGACGGCGTCAGATTTTACTCTTGACGCCGTCAGGACGATTTTCCTATATATAGTTTTCTAGTTTTTTCATTAAAAAGAGAGAAGTTTTGGTGAAACCCTAAAGACGATTTTGGTGCCTCTTTTACAGGTCTTTCAAGGGTTCCAAACCCTTGAGACCTTGCATTGTAATTGAGATAAGTATATTCTTAATTCAATCAATATGTCTATGTGTTGGTTGTCTATCTTTTGTTCTTATCTTAATTCTACTATGCTAGGCTAAATTTCCTTTGTGTTTGCTTAGATCTAATGAAACCTAGATGTTGATTATGTGTTGATTACTTGTCTATTCTTGCTTTGAATGAATGATATTATATGTTAGGCTTAAGAAAACTGGCAGATCTCCAAATGGTAACATGCTTGAACGTCTTAAGAAACATGAACCGAGGCGTACTAGGTCTTTATTGGTTGTATTTAATGCATGAGCCACTGTTTACAATCCCTATAGTTGTGCTGGGTCATGGTGTAGGAGGAGATAAGAGCTCATAGAGTTGGGGAGTTATGTATGCCACTCCACGAATGGTATTAAGGAATACAACCCGTCATTCATACAAGTGTAACAAGTAATTAACATGTAAAAGATATCTAGGGAGTAATGAAGTCTAAGTAAACACAATTTCTCCAACCACTGCTCACAACCTTAGTTTAATATTAGTTTAATTTCATTTTCATTAGTTAATTAGTTATAAAGTAGTTTTTGGGTTAGTTGATTAGCAACTAATTCCGCCCACTCCTTCAAAACCCGAGATTTTACTTGCTTTCAATAAATATAAAAACACAAAAATAATCATCTTCCATCTCTAGAACTATTAATTAGGCTTTCTAATCCTAGCGACACTATTCCTAAGCTGAACGATCAATCCCCCGGTACTTGTCACTATACTATACTACAACGATCAGGTACACTGCCTGGTGGGGGTTGTAAGCCTCGCGAGATCCCTCGAGAGGTAAAGCAAGGTGCGATTCCCACGCATCAAGTTTTTGGCGCCGCAGCCCGGGGAATAGTTATTGTCTAGGTTAGGATTTCTTTTTATTAGGTCTACTTGCTAGATTCCTTTCTAGTAAGATTTTATTTTTATTTTTAGGTCTTCTTTAGTCTATCTTATTTCTTTGTGCATTTGTTAGTAAATTAAACTCATTGACTATTCCGTTGACCATTTTGGAAAACGCGAATCCACCCCTTTCCCCTAGTGAAGTAGCTGTGTTACGTGAACAAATTGAGAGTGAGATTAGGGAGCTTAGAGAGCTTAATAGGTTGATCAAGATTGAACTCGAACATACGTTTAGCGACCTAGCAACCGTCTTGTATTCAAATAAGGACCTAGGGCCTGATGACTTTGTGAGTGTTATTAAGAGACCAGAAGAGGAAATGGATCCGAGGCTTAACGACCACTTTAACCTATACCCCACTAAGGAGGAGATTGCATACTATAATAACCTTATTGATAACCCGCGATCTCCCTTCACCATAATTGAACCTAAGATCAAGAGAGGCGATCCTAAGAGCGCTAAGATACCATGTATGATTGGATATAAGCACATTAGCAATGCTTACATTGACTTTAAATCTCCAATCAACATTATGTCCTCAACGGTTTATAATGATATAGTGAACATAAGACTTGAACCTAGAAGGGATCCCAAGTACCCTGGTGGAGTTTGTAACTTTGTCGGGAGAGTCAAAGGTTTATGTGTCTTTGTTGGTAATTTCACTTTTGTCACCGACTTTATGGTTGTGGAGGATCTTGCTAATGTTATTGATTGTCGATTATCCAATGTTGTGTTTGGCAAACCATTTGTTGAGGAGTCTAAGTTAGAATATGATGAGGTAGAGGGCACGATTCGATTTGCAAGCAACACCGATAGTATCACTTATAGGATGCCCAATAAGATGAAAGAATTCCGCTTTATATCTCGTTTTGATCAGGATAATGTTGGTGCTTTTGAGGATATTGATAAGGAGGATAAGAAAAAGGGCATGGACTATGTATGGGAAAAAAGGAGTCTTTACTACAAAAATTGCTTGGCCCTTGGACCAAGGTATAAAGTTGATGAAGAGTTTGCCCGAGCAATGATGGGGGCGATAGAGAAAAAGGTGATTGGTTTCTACAAGGAATATTTACAATCGGAGAATGGAACCAATGATGAAATCACGTAGTAACCCACGACTTTGAGTCTAGCTACAAGACTCGTAAATAAAGAAAAGCGCTTCTTGGGAGGCAACCCATGTTTTGTGTGATTTTATTTGTTTGATTGTTATTTGCTTCCGTATGCATGTTTTATTTTTATTGTTGGTTGATCATGTTTCTCAATTAAAATGTGGAAATACTTTATTATGTTGTTTAGCCTAGTCTTAACTTCAACCTAAAGGTATTTTTGCAAAAGATAAGTGTAAGGGGAAACCCCAAATATGGTTTTTAAGAAACAAACCGATCATGATTCTCCACAATATTTAATGAACATGTGTATTCGTATTGTTAGAGTCAAATGCTTGTATTGAGTCATAATGTAGTTTTGCAGGATTTTCCAGGAAGTAGGACAAAGTTTTTCCAGAAATTTTCCGGAAACTTAACATAAAGATTTCTGCAGGTTCATTCTGACGGCGTCAGGCAATTGCTCTTGACGGCGTCAGGAGTCAAAAATCTGGAAATTTTACCAGTTTTGTTTTTCTAACGGAGTCTTATAAGTTTTTGTGAATTATTAAGTTTTATAATCTCCAGGAAATCTGCAAACTTCATTCCACAAGCATTATATCTTATTTTGTTTTCTAGGATTTAGTAACTTATATAGGATGCCGCCGATTTTACGCGAGGTTGCCTTGTCTACCTTTGTCAGGATTTACAGGTTATTTGAGACAAGAAGATGATTTATATTCT
Organism: Artemisia argyi; assembly: GCA_030686995.1. NCBI lineage: Eukaryota > Viridiplantae > Streptophyta > Magnoliopsida > Asterales > Asteraceae > Artemisia > Artemisia argyi. Next base: position 150,460,153 of record CM060705.1, read on the forward strand.
GGAAGGGAAGCTTTGATTGTTCGTTTTCTTGGAGGAAGATTTAACCTGGCCAACCTAAAATCCATACCGAGCGAATCAGGGGAGTATTTGAATTCATTCTCTTTACTTTTAACTTTTACATTCTTTACTTGAACATTGGGGACAATGTTCATCTTAAGTGTAAGGGGAGGGTAAAAAGATGATACCTTACATATGCACTTTTGCTTGAGTTTGTTTTGTTTGATAGTAGATGAGTAATAAAACTATGAGAAATACCTGTTAGTGCAATTTTAGCGCCAAATTTAAAATTTTTTACAACATTTAGGAGTGAAACTTTAGCCATAGCAAGCGTCTCATGGATAGGAGGTTGTATGACTAGCACATAACCGTATATTCAGAAAAATTTTCCACCCAAAAATGTGAGGTTCGCCTTTAGTTTTGATAGGAAAAGCATTTATTATTGGTGCTTATGAGTGTACCGGTAGCATTTAGATTCTAGAACTTGCGTTAGTGATGCATCCCGAGACCGCTAGTGAGACTACATTCGTGTAGTAGGATTTACTACATGATAAGAGGCATTAGGATCACCCTTGTGTTAAACCCGTATTACGATTACTTGACCATTTAAGTCATATTACTTGGCTAGTTAAGTCAACTAATTTTTCCCACACCCTTAGCGTTGTACTCATTTTTAGTACACGATACCCCTAGTACACCCCTCCGAGCCTATCTTTTCGTTTCTAACTTTAAGCATTTTACTTAAAGGAAGAATTTGTTACACCCCACTTAAATGTACACCCAAATCGCCTTAGCCTTCCGTGTATGCGCTCATTTTTAGTGCATTATTGTTATTTGTTAAACCCTAAGTTAACTTTCTAATTGATTACATGGTTGCTAAGTCGAGTCATATCCTTGTACATATTGTTTTGGGACGATTGGGACTCATGGGTAAGTACTTATTTTATGGAGTAATGGGGAAGAACAACACTTATTACCCCCATATGTACGTTAATCTTAAAAGTGCTCCAAGTGTTTTGATTTTCTTAATTCGAGTCATTAGAATAGTTTAATGTAAAGTATGTAAAGATTCAAGTGTAAGGGGAATGCTCAAACCCCTATGATGTATTATTTTGGATGGTAGGGTAAGAGTGTATGAAAAAAAAAAAAAAAAAAAAAAAAATCGAAAAAATCAAGAAAAAGAAAAAAAAAATAGAAAAAGAAAAGAAAAAAAAATAGAAAAGAAAGAGAGAAAAAAAAACATACGGACTACCATCCCGTTTTCATTCTATGTTCATTTTATGTTTTTAGTTATTTTTCATTTATTAGCTTAAGTCGAGTCTAGTCTTGGCTTAGCAACGCCATCTTGTACATGTAATTAACTAAGATTGTTAACTCGCCACCAGTAAAATCCCCTTTATCCAACAAAACCGTGTAATTCATATCCCTACACCTAACATTATAACCCTTTAAAAAGACCTCTTTGATAGTTTATCCTAGGTGCTTACGCCATGTGGTGGAGGTTTGATCCTTTCCCAAGCCTATGGTAATCTATTTTGCTATGACAGGTAGTGAGAGATATCTTCCATTTCCATAATGTTATATTACTTTATTACACCCGAGAGATGTGAGTATCTAAACACTATTTGTGAGGTGCTTGTGTATGACCTCCGTGCTTGTCTATTGGTCTTTAGTGGAACGATTATTTGTTGTAATTACTTTTATATTAGTGTTAAATGACCCCTAACTTGTCTTTTGAGTAGAATAAAAGCTCATTTGCTTGAGGACAAGCAAATCTCAAGTGTAAGGGTATATGATGAGGCGAAAAATGATCCGTTTTTAGGGGGTCATTTAAGCCCGAATCCGAATTTATTTGATCAAATATTGCCCTAAATCGTTCCTTTTGTGATTTTAGGTGTTTGGAGAGTGAATTCTGGAAAAGAGGCTATTTTGGACGTTTTTGGAGCATAAAGTGAAGAAAACAACAAAGTACCAAATCCAAGCTGGAATTACAAGGTGACGGCGTCAAGAATTTACTCTTGACGGCGTCAGAAAGGATGAATATTTTACCGAAGGTTGTGAAGGCGTCAGATGAAGAGATGACGGCGTCAAAATGACCAAGATTAATTTACCGAGGGTGGTGACGGCGTCACATAGGCCGTCACGATTGGATCTAGGGCGTCCGAGGAAGTATATGGCGGCGAGTTGACGGCGTCAGATTTTACTCTTGACGCCGTCAGGACGATTTTCCTATATATAGTTTTCTAGTTTTTTCATTAAAAAGAGAGAAGTTTTGGTGAAACCCTAAAGACGATTTTGGTGCCTCTTTTACAGGTCTTTCAAGGGTTCCAAACCCTTGAGACCTTGCATTGTAATTGAGATAAGTATATTCTTAATTCAATCAATATGTCTATGTGTTGGTTGTCTATCTTTTGTTCTTATCTTAATTCTACTATGCTAGGCTAAATTTCCTTTGTGTTTGCTTAGATCTAATGAAACCTAGATGTTGATTATGTGTTGATTACTTGTCTATTCTTGCTTTGAATGAATGATATTATATGTTAGGTTTAAGAAAACTGGCAGATCTCCAAATGGTAACATGCTTGAACGTCTTAAGAAACATGAACCGAGGCGTACTAGGTCTTTATTGGTTGTATTTAATGCATGAGCCACTGTTTACAATCCCTATAGTTGTGCTGGGTCATGGTGTAGGAGGAGATAAGAGCTCATAGAGTTGGGGAGTTATGTATGCCACTCCACGAATGGTATTAAGGAATACAACCCGTCATTCATACAAGTGTAACAAGTAATTAACATGTAAAAGATATCTAGGGAGTAATGAAGTCTAAGTAAACACAATTTCTCCAACCACTGCTCACAACCTTAGTTTAATATTAGTTTAATTTCATTTTCATTAGTTAATTAGTTATAAAGTAGTTTTTGGGTTAGTTGATTAGCAACTAATTCCGCCCACTCCTTCAAAACCCGAGATTTTACATGCTTTCAATAAATATAAAAACACAAAAATAATCATCTTCCATCTCTAGAACTATTAATTAGGCTTTCTAATCCTAGCGACACTATTCCTAAGCTGAACGATCAATCCCCCGGTACTTGTCACTATACTATACTACAACGATCAGGTACACTGCCTGGTGGGGGTTGTAAGCCTCGCGAGATCCCTCGAGAGGTAAAGCAAGGTGCGATTCCCACGCATCACTTGCGTAGTGTATAGGCTGAAAGTATTTTGCTTTTCGTTGCCCCAAGACCGCACCTATGGCAAAATCACTAGCATCGCACATAAGCTCAAAAGGTAGGTCCCAATCGGGGGCAACAAGAATCGGTGCCTCGGTAAGCTTTTTCTTTAATGTTTCAAAAGCTTCGATGCACTCAGGAGAGAAGATGAAAGGAGCATCCTTCTCGAGGAGATGGGTCATAGGCCGGGCAATCTTAGAAAAATCTTGGATAAACCTACAGTAGAAGCCGGCATGACCCAAAAAGCTCCTAACACCTTTTACGGTGGTGGGATGAGGTAATTTAGCGATGACATCAATTTTGGCTCTGTCAACCTCAATCCCGTTTTTTGAAATTTTATGGCCGAGGACAATGCCCTCCTTGACCATAAAGTGGCTCTTCTCCCAGTTGAGACTTAGATTCGTTTCTTTGCAACGTTTAAGCATCTGTTCCAAGTGGGAGAGGCAAGAGTGGAATGAATCCCCGATGACTGAAAAGTCATCCATGAATACCTCCATGGTTTTCCCGATCATGTCGGAAAATATAGACATCATGCACCTCTGGAACGTGCCTGGTGCATTACATAAGCCGAAAGGCATTCGTCTGTAAGCAAAAGTTCCGTAGGGGCATGTGAAGGTAGTCTTCTCTTGATCCTGGGGATCAATGGGGATTTGGAAGTAACCCGAAAAACCATCGAGGAAGCAGTAGTATTCATTCCCCGCAAGTCTTTCAAGCATCTGGTCCATAAAAGGGAGAGGAAAATGGTCTTTACGGGTGGCGTCATTTAACTTTTGATAGTCAATACATACTCGCCAACCCGTGACCAAACGAGTTGGAATCAACTCGTTATTGTAACACCCCAACCCGGCATGGGTCCGGAGCGCTACAGTATGGTGACATATCAAAGCATACAAAGCATACAACGCAAGCGGAAGACTTAAAACAAAAGGTTACAAGGGAAAAATCTAAAGTACAAAAGAAATACTAAAACTATAAAAGAAAGGAAAATACAAACTAAACAAAGTCTAATCTAATCCAAGTCCAAACTAGTCCAGATGTAATGGGCTTCTAGTCCATGGGGTAGTCCACTAAAGCTCCTATGCACTCTTCACCCAAACCCAGCTTCCAACCTAAAACCTGCCGCAGGAAAGGAAATGCGGCTGAGCTTAAAAAGCTCAGTGAACAGATATATAACAAAACAAACGAATAAACGAAACATATATAATGAGAAACAGGACATCATAAGCTTCTGATGAAAGGAATATCATCTGTCAAATGCATAAGAGATCAACGAATAACTAAACGAATATCATAAGTCAAATGAAATGAAGCATCATAGATATATCAAGCATAAACAAATCAAAAGAGAATCAAGAGCACGTATCAACAAAGGCGCGTCTAACGAGATACTCGAATAGACATAAGAAACATAGGAAAGCCACGAGCCGACCTAACGAGATACTCGAATAGGTCTCAAAATCACGTAATCACATATCCGTCAATTCATAGGGTGTACATAGAGTAGCTAACTCCAATGTACCAGACGTGAAAGGGGTACAAGGCACGTACAGCCAGTCACCAAACCAAATCGTATCATATCATATCAGAACAAATCCTAGGATGCATCCATACGCCCCCCACAAACAAACATATGGCCAAGTGATCATATATCATATCATAAACAGACGGGGATGCCGGGGACTAATCACACTGCCCCAGATAGTGTCATGCCATTGGTGCCTCAATGACACGCCCATGGTACCTCCATGAGTAGACTAAAAACTCGGGCATAAGAACAGAATCATATCAAACAAAGCATATCCATAACAAACGAATCATATCATAATCAAACAGAATCTCAACCAGGAGATAGTAATCAGGTAATCAACAAAATGGATAGCAACGAATCATATCAAAGGGATCATAGCAAAGGCTTATATCAATGAATCATATCATAGCAAACGAATCAAAGTCAAGGATCGAAAAGTCATAAGATCAGAACCCTTAATGAGACAGGGTAGAATATCTGTACCTTAATCGCCAACGAAATCATAACATAAGAATAGGAAGTCACGTCCTTCTTTAGCGAATCTACACGAGTAAATGGTCGGCTTATTATTGATATCTCATTTTAAATCAAATTACTCGTTTTATTCGGCTTTCCATTTTTAGTAGCTTTTAATTTATAACAGCTTTCCAAAAATAATAAGTTTCCATTTAAGCAGGTTTCCCGAATTAGTAACTTTCGTATTAAGTAAGTTTTCCGAATTAGTTATTTAATACTTTTGAGGGTATAATTGATAATTAACAATGTTTAATTGTTAAAATGACATTTATTTTAAAGTGTCAATATAACAAAGTTTAGGGTCAAAAATTATAAATTATCAAACTCAAATATTAAAATTGTCAAATAAAATTATTTTAAAGTTTACACTATAATTTTATATTAAAATGATAATTTTAGACCCGTCATTAACAATTTATTTATATGTATACCCGACATCAATTTATACCGCGACGACCCCAAAATATGTTTCAAACACTTACGAGCATACCCACACGACACAACATAACGAGCCAAGCAAAAACACTACACGACCCATTTACTCATTCATGATACAACATATGACCCGGTTACACACAAGTCGACCCACAACTCCATAATACAACTTATATTACTAAAACCAAAGTTGCACACAACATAACAATTCACACACTCCCACGTCTCAACCTATTAATGAAACTAGACAAAGATATTTTCATGCAGGTGTTAAAATGTTTTACGTGACAACATTTTCCTCAATTTGTATTCATGTAGTTTCTTAGGCAAAACAAAAGCATTCACACGTGTTATGGTTTAATTTCATATTCATGTAGCGTTTTTATGAAACATAGCAAAACATGTGATGATCATATATATTTATTATATTTTTGTAGCGACAAAGGGTTATTTATATTAACTTTCATTCGTAAATTCTTAGGCATATACAGTTGAGGTTTAACACGGTAGCATGCAAAACGAGTTTGTGTAATGAAAAAGAGAACAAGACCTGATGAGTTTGAATCGTACACGATGTATTCGTGTGTAACTTAGACGCGACAGCCAAAAGACGAACAAGATGATCATCAAACCAATTTGTATAACACCAAACTGAATTCCTTTGGCACAAAGCTCGATCACCACAGAAATAAACACTGTTTCATAAGGTTTCTAGTCGTCTCTAATAACAAGGGTCGGATCGTAAAAGATGTCGTTGTGGTTGTGTGTTCTTGTTTCTCAAACGAATGGGAGCAAGGAGAAGGTGAGGTGTGAGTGTGTCGTATGAAAAAAAATGGCAGAGGATGGGGGGTTTAGTTGTTGTACGCATGAGACAAGGGAGAGTTGAATGTGTGTTGTGAGGCGTTTTAACTTAAGCGTATAGAAAGGATTCTCACAATTTTGGCAAGTTACAAATTGATTGTGATTGAGATAATTTGATCGGTTGGTTAAGATGAGATTGAGAGTAATATACCGAAAATTATGTGGGAATAGAGGAGGTGATTATCACTTTATTAGTTTCCATATATTAATTTCCAAAAGAGTGTGTACAATATATATATAATCGGTCCATGCATATCCTTTCCATACGTGATATGTATTCAGAATAAATAATTTCCTGTGATATGCATAAGATATGTCGACTTTCTATTTTATAGTTTAAAGATTCCACGTTTCAAAAACTTAAAATCATAACGTATAGTTTTCGATATTAGCTTATATTCGGATCGATCGTAAAAGTTTCATTCGAATTTTAGGTCGTTATAATTCTTCCCCTCTAAAATAAAAATTTCGTCCGCGAAATTTAAGTCACTAAAGTTATACGAAGTTGTAGCAAATCCCAAAATATCGTCACAAATATCCTCATGCTCGGAGAGGTTCTTCCAAAACAACTCTTCACAAACAAAATAGTTTCTCATGACTCGATCCCGACACACTTGAATAGCCCCAGGCTCTCCAATAGAATGTAAATCATAACCATTCTGATTTAACGAATGTGAAACAAAGGTGTAGCAAATGACATATGACAGATGACAGATGATAAATGATAGCTAAAATCCTACAAGGAGATACGCGAAACACATAATCCCACGAGGCAAACGGAGATAGTAGTAACCGATAAATCTTCATCAATTCCTACCAAACTCTGAAAGAATAAAGGAACTTGCCAAAGTCGGAGGAGCGCAAATCGAATCATCAAACATATCAAGAGTCTCATAATAAGATGAAAAACAAAATCGTACCGATGATCAAAATCACAACTCAGAGTATCCACAACCTATCAGAAGGCATAACGAAATAGGTAGAATCAATCATGCGGATAAGAATGAATCCAAAAACTAACGCATCGCGAACAAAACTTCTTCAATTGCCGAAACGTCCAATTCTTCTATTCTTCTTCCTGAAGTGTGAACCAAAAATGCGATTCTCTGTTACGATTATTGTAGGTGAGCCATGTAGCTTCACTGCAACTATATTCCTTCCGTGGGTGGGAATCACCGATGTAGTCACCACCGTCTTCATGCCATCCCGTCCAGCTCCTGCTCGAGACTCTATACATATTAGTACAACTAAGATGAATAGAGTTGATAAACTGTGCGCTTCACTTCAAACTGCTTCCTTCCATCTTCTATCATAGTTAATCTTCACCGCCTTGCTCCTGAGCTTCTTCTAACGCAGAAGTGTCAGCACAAATATACGGAGATGATCCTCGTGTTTCTCTTTCGTCTCTGAGCACACCAATATGTCATACCATGACAATTTCCAAGTATTCATGAAAGACACGATTTATCAAATCCATAGGAATAGTCGGAGTAGTAACCAATACAATTGGCATTACAACGCTAATAGAGATCATAACGAATACGGAAGACAATTCGAGGAATCTCGCTCCTTCACACAAAACATGATACGATTTAGCTTCCAGAAATCAATCTACAACTTCATGTTATCATCGTTCTTCTTCCCGAATAAAACAGAAGCACATCAAAGATACACATCGAATGTTCCAAACAAATCGAATAACTCTCGAGGTGAGTTTCATCAAAGAAGTATCTTCACAGCAGTGGGGAAATCAACGCACGAGTTTTAGAACAAGGTGGTCACAAACGATTATCAGGTTAAGAATCATGGTGTAGAATATGAACTTCGCAGAACGTCAAAGGTGACAAAAAAAAAAGATGAAAGTCGTCATCATCATAATACTCAGGCAACAAATCAAAATCCAGAATAACATCGAATCGAACATCTCCAATGTAAACAGATTAGCATAACAAAATCGTCTCCAAATATCTCCAGAATGTATCGGACAATCGAATATACACGATGAAAAATCGCAAAATGTTTACAGGGGTGGAATAGGTAAGGTAAAAAAATCAACAATGAAGAAAGGATGAAAAGCAGGGAGAAGTCATAGAATGTGTCGAACACGTAGGATACATACGCGAATCTCTGAACGAACAAAAGGCATCTAAACGAATGATAACAATTCAAGGATCGAAGTTCAAAAGAGAGAGTGATAACTTCAGGAAGTGAAACCTATAAGGCATAACTACGAGGTCTTAAAGCATTCTAACCTATGTTGCGAATCCTGATAAATCTTCTAAATCTCCGGAACGAATGATCTTATAAGGTCTTATCAAAAAGCAGAGGCCAAATCAGAGTGATGCGGAAGCAAGATAACTAACCAACGTCTTATCATATAATCTACCCAATCCTCACTGGTCATAATAAAGCTCTTAAGGGAAGAATACTTAAGGCAAAACCTTCCAAAGTTATTCCTAAAGCTTCTAAGGTGCAAACCTAAGGGTCCAAAACTCACAGGCCATAACTTAGGTACTACAAGTCGCAGCCTTAGCTCTGATACCATAATTGTAACACCCCAACCCGGCATGGGTCCGGAGCGCTACAGTATGGTGACATATCAAAGCATACAACGCAAGCGGAAGACTTAAAACAAAAGGTTACAAGGGAAAAATCTAAAGTACAAAAGAAATACTAAAACTATAAAAGAAAGGAAAATACAAACTAAACAAAGTCTAATCTAATCCAAGTCCAAACTAGTCCAGATGTAATGGGCTTCTAGTCCATGGGGTAGTCCACTAAAGCTCCTATGCACTCTTCACCCAAACCCAGCTTCCAACCTAAAACCTGCCGCAGGAAAGGAAATGCGGCTGAGCTTAAAAAGCTCAGTGAACAGATATATAACAAAACAAACGAATAAACGAAACATATATAATGAGAAACAGGACATCATAAGCTTCTGATGAAAGGAATATCATCTGTCAAATGCATAAGAGATCAACGAATAACTAAACGAATATCATAAGTCAAATGAAATGAAGCATCATAGATATATCAAGCATAAACAAATCAAAAGAGAATCAAGAGCACGTATCAACAAAGGCGCGTCTAACGAGATACTCGAATAGACATAAGAAACATAGGAAAGCCACGAGCCGACCTAACGAGATACTCGAATAGGTCTCAAAATCACGTAATCACATATCCGTCAATTCATAGGGTGTACATAGAGTAGCTAACTCCAATGTACCAGACGTGAAAGGGGTACAAGGCACGTACAGCCAGTCACCAAACCAAATCGTATCATATCATATCAGAACAAATCCTAGGATGCATCCATACGCCCCCCACAAACAAACATACGGCCAAGTGATCATATATCATATCATAAACAGACGGGGACGCCGGGGACTAATCACACTGCCCCAGATAGTGTCATGCCATTGGTGCCTCAATGACACGCCCATGGTACCTCCATGAGTAGACTAAAAACTCGGGCATAAGAACAGAATCATATCAAACAAAGCATATCCATAACAAACGAATCATATCATAATCAAACAGAATCTCAACCAGGAGATAGTAATCAGGTAATCAACAAAATGGATAGCAACGAATCATATCAAAGGGATCATAGCAAAGGCTTATATCAATGAATCATATCATAGCAAACGAATCAAAGTCAAGGATCGAAAAGTCATAAGATCAGAACCCTTAATGAGACAGGGTAGAATATCTGTACCTTAATCGCCAACGAAATCATAACATAAGAATAGGAAGTCACGTCCTTCTTTAGCGAATCTACACGAGTAAATGGTCGGCTTATTATTGATATCTCATTTTAAATCAAATTACTCGTTTTATTCGGCTTTCCATTTTTAGTAGCTTTTAATTTATAACAGCTTTCCAAAAATAATAAGTTTCCATTTAAGCAGGTTTCCCGAATTAGTAACTTTCATATTAAGTAAGTTTTCCGAATTAGTTATTTAATACTTTTGAAGGTATAATTGATAATTAACAATGTTTAATTGTTAAAATGACATTTATTTTAAAGTGTCAATATAACAAAGTTTAGGGTCAAAAATTATAAATTATCAAACTCAAATATTAAAATTGTCGAATAAAATTATTTTAAAGTTTACACTATAATTTTATATTAAAATGATAATTTTAGACCCGTCATTAACAATTTATTTATATGTATACCCGACATCAATTTATACCGCGACGACCCCAAAATATGTTTCAAACACTTACGAGCATACCCACACGACACAACATAACGAGCCAAGCAAAAACACTACACGACCCATTTACTCATTCATGATACAACATATGACCCGGTTACACACAAGTCGACCCACAACTCCATAATACAACTTATATTACTAAAACCAAAGTTGCACACAACATAACAATTCACACACTCCCACGTCTCAACCTATTAATGAAACTAGACAAAGATATTTTCATGCAGGTGTTAAAATGTTTTACGTGACAACATTTTCCTCAATTTGTATTCATGTAGTTTCTTAGGCAAAACAAAAGCATTCACACGTGTTATGGTTTAATTTCATATTCATGTAGCGTTTTTATGAAACATGGCAAAACATGTGATGATCATATATATTTATTATATTTTTGTAGCGACAAAGGGTTATTTATATTAACTTTCATTCGTAAATTCTTAGGCATATACAGTTGAGGTTTAACACGGTAGCATGCAAAACGAGTTTGTGTAATGAAAAAGAGAACAAGACCTGATGAGTTTGAATCGTACACGATGTATTCGTGTGTAACTTAGACGCGACAGCCAAAAGACGAACAAGATGATCATCAAACCAATTTGTATAACACCAAACTGAATTCCTTTGGCACAAAGCTCGATCACCACAGAAATAAACACTGTTTCATAAGGTTTCTAGTCGTCTCTAATAACAAGGGTCGGATCGTAAAAGATGTCGTTGTGGTTGTGTGTTCTTGTTTCTCAAACGAATGGGAGCAAGGAGAAGGTGAGGTGTGAGTGTGTCGTATGAAAAAAAATGGCAGAGGATGGGGGGTTTAGTTGTTGTACGCATGAGACAAGGGAGAGTTGAATGTGTGTTGTGAGGCGTTTTAACTTAAGCGTATAGAAAGGATTCTCACAATTTTGGCAAGTTACAAATTGATTGTGATTGAGATAATTTGATCGGTTGGTTAAGATGAGATTGAGAGTAATATACCGAAAATTATGTGGGAATAGAGGAGGTGATTATCACTTTATTAGTTTCCATATATTAATTTCCAAAAGAGTGTGTACAATATATATATAATCGGTCCATGCATATCCTTTCCATACGTGATATGTATTCAGAATAAATAATTTCCTGTGATATGCATAAGATATGTCGACTTTCTATTTTATAGTTTAAAGATTCCACGTTTCAAAAACTTAAAATCATAACATATAGTTTTCGATATTAGCTTATATTCGGATCGATCGTAAAAGTTTCATTCGAATTTTAGGTCGTTATAGTTATCCTCGTTGGTGACAACGGTAATGCCACCCTTTTTAGGAACGCAATGAATTGGGCTAACCCAAGGACTGTCAGATATAGGGTAAATCAATCCCGCATCAAGAAGTTTTAGAACCTCTTGTTTGATAACTTCGTGGATTTTGGGATTTACCCTTCTCTGTTGTTGCACTGCTGGCTTAAAGTCATCCTCCATTAAGATTTTATGAGTACAAAAGTTCGGGCTTATGCCCTTAATGTCGGAGAGTTTCCAAGCGATTGCTTGTTTATGTGACTTTAGAACCTTTAGGAGTGCTGCCTTTTCCTCGTCTTTTAAGTCCTTAGCAATAATGACGGGTAATTTATCATCACCCTCCAGAAATGCATATTCTAGATGAGGAGGCAAGTCCTTGAGCTCAACCTCGGGAAAGTCTTCAGTTATTTCAACATTTTTGACTTCCGCTTTATGAAGTAATTTTGGAATCAGAGAGGGTGAAGGATCGTCATTTAACAATCTTTCAAGGAGAAGAATGTCCCCCTCCGGGTCAAGATAGTTTTCATCAACCCCATCGGGGATTGAGCTATCCTGAGCAAGAAAAGCCTCGAGCTCTTCCAGAAGGAAGTCACTTCCCTCAAACGGAGTGAGGGAAGGGGAAGAGTCGGAAATGATAGGATCAGTAGAAGGAGTGGTACTGCCACTTGCTGAGAAACCAAGGACTTCTTGAGAAGACTCCTCAGACTCAACATCGATGATGTCAATTCGGTTAACCATTTCAGCGTCATAGTTGGAGGAGTATCTCGAAGTCTGATCAAGATTGAATGTGATGGCTTCGCCACCAACACGTAGAGTGATTTCTTCTTCGTATACATCGATTAAAGCATGACCCGTTCTTAGGAATCCCCTCCCGAGAATGAGAGGAACTCTTGGGTCAGCATCGAAATCAACAATCACGAAATCTGCCGGAAAATGGAACTTTCCTACTTTCACGAAGATATCTTCAGCAATGCCGAGAGGACGGGATATAGTACGGTCTGCAAGCTCGAGTGTCATGCAGGTCGGAGTGAGAGCAGGAAGTGAGAGTATTTTCCAGACTGTGTAAGGCTTGAGGTTAATGCTTGCACCGAGATCGGCCAAGGCAAAGCATTTAACCATCCCCGGGAAAATACAAGGAATGAGAAATTTCCCGGGATCTCCAAGCTTTTCGGGAAGCTTTTTCAAGAGCACTGCTGAGCAATGCTCATTAAGAGGAGTTTTTGCCATCTCACAAAGTTTTTCTTTGTTGCTTATCAGATTTTTGATTGTTGAAGCAAATTTAGGCATGAGAAGAAGAGCGTCCGCGAAGCTAATATCAAAGTGTAATTCTTGGAAAATTTGATAAAACTTTTCCATCTGATGGTTAGCTTTTTCGCGGTTCTTTTGATCATTCAAACGTGATGGATATGGAATTGACGGCTTAGGATCATTCTTTGGGATTTCATCAGAACTCACAGGGGGATCAAATACAACTTTCGGCTTACGAGCCGGGACCGAGACAACTTGAGGGTGGACGTTGTTGATACCTCCGTTATTAGTAGGAAGTACCGTGTCCTTGGTAACCTCAGGCTCACGTTCCGCTACCTTAGGAGGAGAAGAAGAGGTAGAAGGAATCGAGGGTCCATTGTATGACACCCCACTTCGGGTGGTGATGGCTTTGACATCGCCCCTCGGGTTAGCGATCGTGTTGCTCGGTAATGTACCCGGGCCCGAGGGTCGATCATTTAAAGACTTCTGAAGCTCAGAGATCGTGCTAAGCAATAACCGATTCGTTTCCTCTTGTGCTTTCATGAATTGTTTAAATTCAGCATTGGAGGAAGACGAGGGTGGAACAACGTTTTGATTTTGAACAGGAGGATTTTGAACACGGTTGTTTTGAAAATTCCCTTGATTTTGATTGTTGTTACCCTGAAAAGTGTTTCTCTGATTGAAATTACCCTGATTGTAATTCCCTTGATTCTGGTTTCTTTGAAAATTTCCTTGAAAACCTTGATTTTGATTGCCATTTTGAAAATTGTTTTGATTAAACTGGCCTTGATTTTGATTCGGGTTTTGGAAATTTGAGTTTTGACCTTGGTTAAAATTCTGATTTGCATTACGGTTTTGATTTTGGTTAAAACCTGGAGGTCCGAGAAAATTGTTGGAACGATAGCTTAAGAGATTACGGTCCCCTTGCGGTTGGTAAGAATTACCCCCCGTATTGTAGGAACCGTGAGCAGCATATACGTTCTCTTGAGGAAAGCCAGCAGTAGCTGGACACTCGGAATACAGATGAGGGCCCCCACAAGTTTCACAACTTCGGGCCACGACTTTCACTTGCTGATTTTGAACCTGATTTTGCATCGTTTGGCTCATTCTCAACACAGCCGTAGAAATATCATCCATCTTTTTTATAAGAGCAATTATTTCAGGAGATGATGATGAAGGAGTAACGGAATTACATGACGCATCCCTCTCCGCAGAGGAATCCCAAAAATTATGGTGGGTAATCATGTTCTCAAACAGATCATAGCATTCTTCGGGACGCCTTTTCATAAAGGTCCTACCAGCAGCAGCATTGAGAATATCCGGTGCCTCAATGTTAGACCATTATAGAAGGTATCTATGATGGTAACTTGTAACATATTGTGGTTAGGGCACCGATCATTAGCTAGCTTATAACGTTCCCAAGCCTCAAAAAGAGACTCATCGGGACGCTGTCGGAAGTTGCTGATATCATTTCCTAACTTGGTAACCATGGAAGGTGGAAAATATTTTTCTAAAAACTTGGTTACCATTTCATCAAAGGTGTGAATAGAATTCTTTGGGAGTCGGTCAAACCATGCAGTGGCATGATGAGTGAGAGAATAGGGGAAGAGGTACAGCCGGAGGGCATCATCGGTGACACCATGCTGTTTCATGCTTTGGGTGACTGTGAGATATTTGTCAAGATGCTTATTGGAATCGTCACCCGGTAATCCGTGAAATTGACACGAATTCTGGACTTGTTGGATCATGTGGTGCTTGAGGCCAAAGTCCGTAGCCTCAATAGTGAGTGGTGCAATAGGCCACCCCGCCCTTGCATGGTAGGCTGGCACAGCTCCTCCATTGTTCGGAGATCGGGAGCTGGCACATCCTTGGGAGGGTCAGGGGGTGGTAAAGGTGGTGGTGGCCCAGCGGCCATTTCGGTCTTTGGTTCTTGTGTGTCAGAACGTAGCTCGGGTACGTTTTTCTGATGTTTACGTTTTGTTTGTGACCGAGTGCGCATGCACTAAAAACAATTTTTCAAAACAAGATCGAGGCAAAACCACAGTGAACTTAAACCAGAAATCACAAGTGAATGGCTTCTTTGAAAAAGGTACACCACTCACAGGGATATAAAGGCAAGTTTTAATCTTAAATTTGGGAACTTATTATGGGTTTGTATTTATTAATTAGAAAAACTGCTTTAGGCTTATGGGTGTGTGTGCAGAAAACTTGGGAAATATTTTTGGAACTGATTCGTTAACCGAAATCGTCCCTTTAAGATTACTCGCAGGCTGGCGGGAGGAAGTAAATAGGTTTCCTCTTCAGTTCGCAATTTAATGTCAGAACTTACCTTAAACCAACTGTTTCAAGTTGTAATCTTAAAGAAAACGAAGTAATTTAACTTCACAGTTTGTTTTGTTGTTTTTAATTTTTTTGGTGTTTTCAACACTTTAGGAGAAGTGTTAATGAACTTTTTTGATATGATTATGTTTTTACAAAAACTTTTTACAAATTTGTGTGAAATTTGTACAGGGAGGGTTTTGAAAACCACTAAACTTAAAACGATTTTTAAAACACGCAACAACCTCCCCGGCAGTGGCACCAAAATTTGATTGGTCCAGAAACAGTCAGATATTATTGACCAAGGTCAACAAGTCAAAGACAGCCTCGTTCCAATTCTCCGTGGATAGTATAGTGTGTCCCCGGGTCGTTAAAGTCCCAGCGAGATTGAAATGGTGCTTTGGAAATCGTTTAGGAGTGAGTGGCACTGAGGACAGTAGCCTAGATGATATGGAATTGATATTGCTACTGTTATTTTGGTATTTATACACAGATATAATATTCACAAAAATCAGATATACATGAATATGCACAAATTCACAATTAAGATTTACGCAATTGGGCTGGAAAAATGGGATTTGGTGAATTACAAACTACAGGGGGTGCTTTTGTACTTTTTGAAACTTAAAAATTAAAAAGAAATTGAAAATGAAAATGGAGTTATGAAAATGATTAAAATATTATTTAATTAATAAAACTATTTAAAACCTAAATTAAAACCTAATTTAAATTAACTAATAATTATAAGTATTACAAATTAAACTAAAAATTTGTAAAAACAATTTCTAAACTTAAATTAGAACTTGAAGAAATTATAAAAAATAAAAATAAATATTTTTGTCTTTTTATGGATTTTTTATTAATTAAAAACTATTTAACTTAATTAAACTAATTAAACTACTTTTAATTACTATCAATACTAAATTAACTTAGAAAATTATAAGAAAATTTATAAAATTACTTAACCATCACTGGAATCCTACAAAATTATAAAAACTCTAAAAATTATGTTTAAGATTAATCCACTAATTATTTACCTTTTAATTACTTTAAATCTAATTTAAACAATTAAAATAAGAAAAATGGAAAATGAATAGTAGAAATTCAAAATATATTTTCTGAAAATCTATTATACTATACTAGATCTAGGAAAAATATAAAAACAAAGTTTTGCTTTATAAAAACTAAATATGCTATTTAAAACTTAATATTAATTAATAATTAAGAAAACTAAAATTAAATCTAATAAATACTAAATGACAGAATAAAAATCTGAAAAATTTACTAAAAATACTTTACTATATAAGGTAATTAATAAAAATATAAAATTACTAAATACTTAATAAAAATCTAAAAATGAAAAATAAAATTTAAATTGAATTAAATAGAAACTATCACTTAATATTAAGTTGGTTTTTCTTGGTTTTTCTTTTACAAAATTACTTTAATACTAAAAATGGAAAACTTTTGTGAAAACACTTTAGAAAATAGCTTATTTATAAGCTATAAGCACCCCCTTTGGCTTATCAGTTGACTTATGTTGACTGGATGGGCAAATAAGCACAATTGACCTTGGGTGGGGTCCACAATGATGGAAATGGGTACAAATAAGCTATACTGACTCAAATAAGCCAGAAACAACTAGCAATGATCACAAATAAGTAGTATGGGAGCAAATAAGCACTTGAGCAAACTGAATACAAACACAGAATAGGGACAAACTTAATGGTGGATTTCAGGTGGGGTCCACTTGATCCTAGGTCAAACTAAGGGTCAATCCTTACTCCCTGGTAGGAGGGGGGTTGAGAAAAACCAATTGGAACCACTGGGGAACACTGAGGTGGGTTGCAGCCACCACCAAAGTGGTGGTGGTGAGATGGTCTAACTGGTGCAGGGGAAGCCTTCTTCCCTGCAACTGAGTTCCAGGGCTTGTGGAGCCCACAAACAAATTCACAAAAATCAAGCTAATATGGGATTCAAAAGTTGAAGTGGTGGTGTGTAACTACAACAAGTTTCAGCTTCTCAATCCAAACACATAAATCACAATTAATCTTGGAACTTTTGCAAAAATATGAGAATGAACAATTTGACTTTTTGAAAAGCAAACTTAGTTTGACTAAATCCAAATTCTCTTGCACTTTTATGACTGAAAATGTAAGATAAAGCTAAAGTGAGACTATTCTAAGCTAAATACCAAGATATGCTACCAATGTATTGATTATACTAACCTAAAATGACCCACAGTTAACTGTTGATTGATTAAAGAGTTAATTTGACTTTTTATGCTTCAACCTACTAAATTTTCTGACTAATATGCCTAGTTATACCCTAAGAGTAATGTCTAAACAAATATTACCTACTGAAACACAAGCTAAACCAGCAAACCACTCTAATCCAAACACCTTCAAATTGACTGTTATGAAAGATTTTTAATGAGTTTCACTTACTAAGCATACAAATCTGTTTCCAAACTCTTGAATATGATTCCCTAAGATGATTAAAAACTCAGAAACACAGGTTACATACACTAAGTCACAAGAAAACAAGATATGGCTAATTAGGCAGTTTGAACAAAGATTATGGTTTAACAAAAGATAACTAATTATAAGCTACTAATTTTAACACACAATCTAACTAAACAACAACTAATAGACACAAATTACACACAACAACAATCAATCACAGAGATCAATAGATATTAAGATTTTAGAGAAATTTCAAAAATGAGCAAGTCTTACAAGATTACCCTCAGCATGAACAGAGGGTTTTCCTATGAGGCCTATCTTTAGATAGGCAAATTCCAGCTCCAACCTTGCTCACCAATCCTTCTCAGTACCTGAAAACAAGTTATGAACAAGGCAGTTGACCAACGTTGACTATTTTTATATTTTTGGTTTTCTTCTAGTAACACTGGTTTTTAAAGTCTCTAAAGCTTCAATAAGCTTATTGGAACCTATATGAGCTTATTTCAGTCCATTAATCTTGGTTCAATTCACAACTAAGCTTAATGAGAAATTCATAAATTGAAATAAATAGCAATAGCTCAAAACAGAACTGAGACTTGATTTTTATAACTTGAAAAGGTTTAAATTACAACAATAGACTGCTACAATACTTAGAATTTGAAAATTACACTGAAATTAGAAGACTTAATTAAATACGACACTAAATTTTACTAATAAAACTACACACTCTAATCCTTGCTTCCTTCTTCCTTTTATAGCCTTCCATTAGGGTTTCCCCACTGCTCTGATCAAATCCCACTTCAAATTGGGTCCGTTGGATGTCTGAGATGCCTCAATTGGGTGCCACGTATTTTGGCGGGAAAAACTGTTTTGGACGTTTATAGGCAAGAGGGGGGTGGCAGCATTAAATGTGATGTGAGGGTAGGTGCAGGGAGGTGTGGGATGTGATGATGGGTTTGCAAGTGGTGGTGGTGGTCTTGTAAAACCATGGTGGTATCCTGGTTTTGTGGTGGGGGGGAAAAAGGTGAAGAGGGTGGAGTTTGACCGGTTTTAACCGAGGGTCAAACTTTGATCGGGGGTTATTAGTTTGGGTGGAGTGGGCTGTGGTGAGTCTTGGGCCCAAAGAAAAAGGATGGGGTGGGCTAAGGTGTGGATTGGACTAGGGGATTGGGGTAGTACTATTAATATAGGTCCGGTTTGGTTTATGGGATTACACAATGACTAATTTTGCAATTTGACGAAAGTTAAGGGGTGGGTTTTGGCATTTTTCCAAAGTGTTCCCAAGGGTGAGTTTTGCCAATTGTGAATAGTACATGGACCATAGTTGACTTTTCCATTTAATTTTCACCAGGGACTAATCTTACCAAACTTTCAAGCTTCAGGGACCATTTGTGTAATTTTCACCAAACTTTCCACCAAGGACCAATCCTGTCATAAAAGGTTAGTGCAAGGACAAAATTTGTTTTTCTCAAAGATTTTAATATCCCAGGGACCATTTTTGACAATTTTCAAAGTTCAGGGACTAAACTTGACATTTCATGAAAGTTTGCACCAAAGGACTATTTGTGTAACTTTTTGATTTATAAGGACCTGTGACTTTTTCAAGTTTTTAGAACAACTAGGGACTAGATTTGATAACTTTTGAAAGATGAGGGACTGAAACTGCCAATTATGTAAACTTTGTGCGTTTTTCATCTGTTTTTGATATTTTTGCATTTAAAACATGTAAAACACTTTTCTGGGATATTTTCACTATTTTGATTCAATATTGAGTGTTTTTAGATGTTTTGGCAGCTCAGAAAAGGTAAAATTGATGAGTATTTACACACTCATCATCAACCATTCTTTAAAAAACTATTACGTTTTTAAAAAAAAAAAATTCTGTCTCAAATTACTTATATATTTATTTATTTATTAATGTTTCCATACCAAACTATTCATCAACTATAAAATACATTTATATAAAGCCCTTTTCCAATTTACGTGCAATCTTAGATAATGTAGAGTTCTTGATCACATTTATACTCAAAATGTTAAGGCAAAGTGCATTGCTCATCAAGTGCACCGGAAGAAAAGTAAAGTAATACGCGTATGGGGCAATATGTAAAAACATTAACATATTCTATATAATTTTACACAATTGGGATGAAATTGACAAATGATTTATTTAAAAATATATATGAGTATAACAAAAGTACACAAACCACTCCAATCTACTAACAAAAATGTAAATGTAATGATTTTTGCTTGCAAACAACATTTATACAAAACTAACTACTTATAGAATAAGCTGCTATGCACTAAGGAGATGTATGGCTTCAATGTGTTGAGTATTCTTGCACGACAAATGATGCCTAAAAAAAACCTGCAAAATAAATAGCAGAAAAGAAAAGCATGCATTGTACATAAAAGATAAGTGTTACCTGCAATTTAAAAAGCTATATGCAGAATTTACCAACCATTAGACATAAAAATTTAAAATGATAATGTTCACCAATTATGAATGGGACTCCCCATACGCAAACCCATAAACAAATTGTCTAACATAGTAGCAGGTGTTTGTCGAAAATATGCAGAAAAACATAATCAGAATAAAACAGATTTAAACAAATGTCCGTAAATGCAAAATAGTTGCATTTATTTATTATGACTCACGGATCTTCACTTATCAGCTTGTATGTCAATCTCAGTATCTTGAATCTGTTTTTTCAAAGTTGCACCATCACTTTCATGATCCACAGATATCGAGAATCTGTTTTTTCATGCTTGAACCATCACTCTCATGATCCACATCGGATGCACGTTTGGAACTATTTTGTTTGCCAACTGGCGTAGTATTTTCATCAGTTTGAGATTCCAAGTCCTGGATATGAAAACAACATCAAAACATATTAGGTACGACTGAATATTTTGTAATGAATTTATTACAAAATACGAACCACATACCAACGGAGTTATGTGAGGCACTGCAGAACTTGTCACATCGGCATCCTGTTTAACAGTTAATTGTTAAAAACTGAACAACAATCGCCATGGAGTATCCTTTATAGCAAGTTTTGTCGCAGAAATAATTACCTTCAACGGAGTTGCAATGGCAACAACAGAGTTCAAAATATCAGGATCGTCCGTAAGACGGAGCACAGTGAAGACAGGAATAGTTTTTTGGCATTGAGCTCGTCGATGGCAACTTTAAGCGTACTTCTTTCCAACCAAGTTGGTGATCTCTTTTGGAAAAACTTGATCTTCCGCATTCTACATGGAACAAAACACAATAATTTATATTATTATATAATGTATTAACCATTAACGTTTTAATTTAAAAATATTATCAAACTTTTTAATTACCTTGCATCCATACTTGTCACAAAGCTGATAGGCAGACCTACCAACCATTGCTTGCACTTCATCATTAAATAGCGACAACAATATCGTTCCTGATTCATCTTGAACTCTAATTTGAAGACGAAACCTGAACAAAATTGCACAAAATTAGTAATGCAGTGGTTCCAACTATTTGTCGTATTACTACTAAAGGCAACTTACTCAGTCTTGATGCCGGTAACGATCATATCACATTTTGTGCATCTCCACTCATTAGGTGCTTGATATCCATTTGTCTTTTTGGTTTCGTCCTCAAGGTCAACATACTGACTTTCTTTAACAACCTTTTTATTACACTTCCGGCAACCGAGGTACCACCATCCTTCTTCCTCATGGATAGCAATTATTGTTCCAACGATTACGCTTGCCTTACCCTGAAAATGGTGTCAATCGATATTTTGTTTATTATAGCATTTTTTATATTTTATAAAAGGATGATGGTATAGAAAATGAAACCTGATCCACATCAAGTAGTTCCACAATGTTTTTGACCTGCAACTTATTCAGAAATTCATCTCTAGTTGAATGTTTAGATTGAGTTGATATACGGGAAGCCGTGTTCTCACTTTTGGATTGATCCTTATCAGCAAACAATCTGAACACACAAAATAACTAACCATTTTAACATAAAAACAAATGTATATGATTTAAAGGATAGTATAATACAGTTAATTGTGACATACTTTAGCCTATAGAACTCAACATCCATAAATTCTTCTTTTGGAATGAATTCGTTGCCGTTGAACAGGAAAAGCCTTGTCCCATTATAGGCGTTTTGAACTCCCATTTTGACTATTTGTAAACAATATTGAATAAGATAGTTCAACATCTTAACATATAGTTCATTATAGTTTGATAAATAAAATGTATATACCGTCCCAGATCTTCACCATGCCAAATTGAAGAATTAACATGATTTTACCACGGTTGGGGCACGCATCAACAAAATCTTGAAACTGTTGTGCATATGCACCCCACAAAGTGCATCTCAGCTCGTTACCACTGCAAAAACATTGAAAATAAGAAAAACACCAAAATATGAATAAAAAAAATAAGGAAAACACAATATTGATGCTGTATTAACTTGGCATCAGCAAGGGTTAACGGCTTCTTTTTGCCTGATCTGCCATTCTTATCGTAATTGTCCAAATCATCACAAGCAACCACATGTCCAATTACATCTAAAAAATTATAAATACAAAGCAATATGTAAATTTTTATATACTGATGCAGGTACACAGATAGAGGCTAATATAAGAAAAAGGAACAAATATTACTTACCAAATTGCCCGTCTTCTTCCTGTTGTAGATCGGCTATTGTTTTGAATGCTCTAAAATCAAACCCATAAACAGAACCGGTAAAATCAGGACACGGTTCAATGATTGTGTTTGACAAAAAACTGAGACGAAGTGGTTTGTTGACCATGCGATACTTGGGTTGAATCTCCCCAAGACTATATCGAGATAGTGTAACAGCAGTTCCTTCTTCAACCTTGTTCTTAAAGCCATTAACCAATGCCATACGCATTGTAGCCTGCATCTTAGTGCCCTGTTCACATCCAATTCAAAAGAACAAATAGTTTAGTAACTGAGTACAACACAAGAATTGTTAATCATAACGTATATTAATAAACTAACTGTTGGGAATTATTCTATCAGTTACCACGGCTAGTGAAGATATTACAACTGCAGAAGATTGTACTTGCAGTGGAAACTCATTACCACTGCAAGAACAAATATTACCACTGCTTGCATGATAACTGTTAGAGAAACGCGCTTAGATAAACATAGAAAAGATATTGTGTATATCTTATTCTATTAGTATTATACTTATCTTGTACAAGAGGACTCCTTGTTGTATAAAAGGAGATCCTAGGTTATAGTTAGAATATATCTTTCTAATACGTTTTCTAGAGCTTCAAGGTGTAACCCTAGTGATATCTCAGATCACTCGTATTATTATTATTAATAATATTGGAGCTAGTTGTTTTGTTACATTCATTGTTCATACATAAATCTGTTTCACTTACAATCAATCTTCTAAGTATCATTAAGTAGATTCCGCATACTTAGTGATATCACTCAAAGTATCATTATCAACACAAGTTCAAGGTGTTCACGATCCAACAAGTGGTATCAGAGCAAGGCTTTGATATTTTGATTTAGAAGATCCTATGGCAGATTCAAAAGAAACAATGGAGACAGAAACAAGCCAATCAAACATTGCTGCAAAGCTTCCCAAGCTTAAAATTAATGACTTTGAGATGTGGAGGCTTATGATTGAACAATTCTTTATGGTTCAAGACTACACATTATGGGAGATAATAATGTGTGGAAATTCATTCAAACCTGGTACAACTGTAGAGATGGTTGGTGACAAGCCAGTAACAAAAGTAAACACTGGTCCTGTTACTAATGAAGAAAGAAACCAATTAAAGAATGATTTGAAGGCTAGAGGTTTGTTATTGATGGCTCTACCCAGAGATCAAGTTCTGGCTTTTACCAAATACAAGTCTGCAAAGACCCTCTTTGATGAGATCTGTGAAGTGTTTGGTGGTAATGACTCTACCAAGAAGACTCAAAAGACTTTACTGAAGCAGACCTATGAGAATTTTGGTTCAACAGGCAATGAATCTCTTGATAGCATATTCACAAGGCTACAAAAGATTGTTACTCAGCTGACTACTTTTGGAATTGAGGTGGAAAAAGAAGACCTCAATCTTAAATTTCTAAGAAGTTTACCTGCTGAGTTTGATACCAATGTTGCTGTATGGGAAGATAAGTCAGATCTTGAGACCATGAAGCTTAATGATGTGTACAATAACTTCAAAGTTATTGAACAAAGATTAAAGAAAGCTGGCAAGTTAAAAACAAGTTCTGCAAGTGTAGCACTCATATCATCATCTGGTAATGATAGTTCAGATGATGAAAGTGATAGTGATGATGACAGTGGTAACATGATTGTTTCCACTGGTAATGGAAATGTTTCCACTAAGAGCTCAAAGAAACAGATTGCAGGACTAAGTGATGCTACTTTCTATGCCTTTATATCAAGCCATATGGGTGGTTCAATCCTCAATCATGAGGACTTGGATCAAATTGATGAAGATGATATGGAGGAGATGGACATCAAATGGCAGGTAGCATTACTCAGCTTAAGATCAAAGAAGTTCTGGAAGAAGACAGGGAGAAAGATACATATAAGTGGTGATGAGACTGTAGGTTTTGATAAAAAGAAGGTGGAGTGCTATAATTGTCACAAGAAGGGGCACTTTGCAAGAGAATGCAGAAAACCAAGGAAATCTGACAATAAGTCAACTTGGTACAAGAAGAACAAAGAATCTACAACAGAAGAGCCAAAGGTGCTATTGGCTATTGATGGAGTGAGCTTTGATTGGAGCTTTATGTCTCAGAATGGAGAAGATGATTCAGAATCTGTAATGATAGCCACTGAGCATGCACTCATGGCTTTCTCTGACTCTGAGGTACATACTGATAATGCTTGTTCTAAAAACTGTAAGGCTGTAAAAGAGTTAGAGATCTCTAAAGCTAAATATGAAGAACTGATGCTAGATCTACATCACACTAATTATAATTTAGCAAATCATAAAAGAGGTCTAGGTGTTTTAGAAAAACAGATAGAGCATTATAGGGCTAATGAATCTAAGTTCAGTGATGATATTGCTGTTTTAAAAAGAGACTTAGATTTTTATCTTGAAGTAAATAAAGCTCTTAGGGAAGAAATGGAAAAAGTTAAAAAGGCTAGTGAGAACATTCAGATAACTAGGCAAACACTAGACCATCAATCCAAGAGCATTGACAAAATTTGGGAAGCCCAAGTTATGAGCAAAGCTAAATCAGGTCTTGGATACAAATCTGTTCCACCACCTCTAAGAGGTGTTCCAGCACCACCTGGCATTGATCTAGCTCACACAGGCTTAGAAGAGTTTCAGGATCCACCCATGACCTATGGACCAAAATTTGTTAAACCAGTTGAAACTGAAAAGGTTCAGGTTGAGGTTGAGACTTTTGATAGTGCTAGTGACTCATCTCTTAAAGATGAATGTTTGAATGTTGAGTCTAAAACTAGTGTTATTGAAGATGTTAAAGTTGAGGAAAGAAAAAGTATTCCTGTAGAAGTCAAAGAGAAGCCTAGGACACAGTCAAATTTCACTAGGTCTACTACTAGGTATGCAGAAATGTACAGGGATAGGCCTAAATCTCCTAGAGGGAACATGAGAAGTTGGAATCATGTTAAAACTAGGCAGTTTGGTAGTGACTTTGTGTTCAACAATAAGGCTTGTCATATATGTGGTAGCTTTGACCATTTAGCTAAAGACTGTACCTACCACATGGGAAGAAGGGAAGTTTTCACAAGGGTGAATAGATCTAATTTTAATAAATTGACTCAACCAAACCCCCTAAGCAAGATGGTTCCCAGGTCTGTTATGCTTACCACTGGCATTAAACATGTTTCCACTGCTAGACCAGCAGTTACCACTGCCAGAAGTAATAACAGAGTTTATCCTAAGTCCCCTGTCACTTCTTTTGTTAAATCTTATCAAACAGGGAAAAAGACTTATTTTGAAAAGAATGATCACAAGAATCACATGTGGAGACCTAATTTTTCTAATCCAGCAGTTTCCACTGCTAGGCATGCAGTTACCACTGCAAGACCAAATGTTTCCACTGATGTTCATAAGAAAAGGGTAAACTTGGGAAAAGCTGTTAAGGCCTCAGCTCGTTGGGAATGGAAACCAAAAGGAACAACAAACAATCCCAATGGTGTATCAATGACCTTTGATAGATACAATTATATTGATACACGAGGCAGATCCAAGTCATTTGTGGCTTGGGTCCCCAAAAGGTACTAATTTCTTAATGTTGTGTGCAGGGACAGTCAAAGATTACAACTGATTATGAATGACTTGATGATATTTTCTGTGATTAACTAATATGTTTTCAAGTTGTTTGGTATATGTCTGTTCTGCAAATGTTAATGAAATTGCATGAAGTGTGTTGCAGTCATCAAGAGGTGTAGCCAAGGAATGTGATCTAATAAGCTGAATTTAGTCTCTATTGCATACATAGTAATGCTGAAGGTCTTACATATTGAGCAAATTAAGAAGATCTTTTCATTCATTTCAAGACATAAGTTACAGCTTACATTCAAGGTTCCAACTGGATTACAAAGATCATTCCTAATACATTTGGCTACTAGCTTCTATCAATTATTACATAATACTTGAGGCTATGACAAGTACAATGAAGAAGCTGAAGATGAAAATGGAAAAAGAAGAGAAGGAAGACTGTGAAGATGCTCAAGTACCAAAGTCAAGAAATTACTCACAAACTTTGGTCCTTGGCAACATTCATCAATCATTTATTTCTGCTTCTCCTTTCCCTTACGTGTGATTTGAGCTTTATTGCTCTGTCCAATATGTTCTTGATGCAGAAGACAAGGTTCTGGAGCAGGAAGATCCACCATCATGTTTGATGATGTTGGGAGAGATGGATCCTTCTTACTTGATCTTGGTTGGGATCTCTCTGGTGTGGAAGGAGGAAGAAAGGTTGGATCTTCATTCTCTTCCTCTGAAGATTCTTCATCAGATGTCCAGATGAAGGGAGAGACAAGCTCAGCAGGATTTGTATTACGGCTTGATTCACCCTCTATGTATGCATTCCAATTTTTGTCTTCCACATCCCATCGTTTCTT
The DNA here is from genome assembly GCA_030686995.1 of Artemisia argyi. Lineage (NCBI taxonomy): Eukaryota > Viridiplantae > Streptophyta > Magnoliopsida > Asterales > Asteraceae > Artemisia > Artemisia argyi. The sequence goes on from CM060705.1 coordinate 150,487,358, forward strand.
TATCCCCCTTTCAAAATCAGAACCTTCAAGTCCCCATGGATATGGTGGTACCTCTTCTTCTGATGTTGGAACAGAAGAGTGTTGATCAGAGGACTCAGGGTTTGATGACATGATTTTTGAAGATAATTGGTTTTAAAATTTTGTTGTTGGATATTAGGGTTTAAAAGATTGTTGATGACTGAAATGTGGTGTTATGGAGGAGGTTATATAAGCAAAGATTAGGTGTTATGCTAATTAATGTAGGATATTTACTTCCATCTGTTTTGGTTGGTTTGAGAAGTAACTGTGGTTTGACTTTTGGGAAGATATTTTTGTGTATAGTAACTTGGTTAAAAAGTTACTTGGGTTAATATTTGTGAGTTAAGATGAGACTTATTTTGTGAAGTCATATCTCATTGGAGTTATAAGGTGTGTAACTTAGACACACAACAAATGGTTATTGATTCACCATGTCTAACCCACATAAGAATCAGCTAGTCCATAAGCAAACGGCTTCTGGTAAAGACTTATCAAATCCGTTGATAGCTGATAGTTTGCTAAAAACTATGATAAGAGCAGCACATTTTACATGTTTTACTTACCACTGCTCTTTGAAATTTTGTTGATTTTTACCACTGCAAGTTCATTGTTTCCACTGAAAGTGTAAATTTTACCACTGATGAACTAGCCGTTACAACTGTGTGTCAGTAATCTTATTTTTTACTAGCCGTTACCAAAATAATTGTCTTTCCTTATTAATAGGGTTAATATTCTTGGGAATTATCTACTTACCAAATTGTATTTCTTAAAGATACATCTTTCTATAGATAATTCTTCATCCGCGTTTTTCTCAAAACCCTATTAGTATAAATTGATTTTATACGGCTTGCTTCTTATTCACGATTACTAACACTTTTCTCTCTCAAATCACAAAATCATTGTGTCTCTCAAGTTTGCAGATGAACACAATCAAGTGGCTTACCTTCAAAAGTCAAACGACAAGAGTGGACCTATTTTTCATCAGATTGTGGACTTCCTAAACACAACTCATATAAGGTATGCCTTAACTATGAATCCCACAATCTTTGTTTCTCAAATCAAACAGTTCTGGAACTCTGTGGAGTCCATTACCCTTGAACAGGGAGACATACATGAATCTGTGGAAGCTCTTAGAGCCACAGTGGATGGGGTAACTATTGATGTTACTGAGTCATCTTTAAGGAGAATTCTCCAATTAGATGATCTCAATGGTATCATCACATTACCTAATTCAGACATATTCAAATACATTGCTTTGATGGGGTATGATACATCTGACCAAAAAGTAACTTTTAAGAAAGGATGTTTTTGTCCCCATTGGAGATTTTTAATACACACTCTGTTGCATTGCCTAAGTCCTAAGAAAACTTCTTATGAACAATTTGGATCAACCATGGCTTACCCTTTAGTTTGCTTGGTTTCTGATAGGACTTTCTATTTTTCAAGGTTTATCTTTAATAACATGAAAGGCAATGTAACAAATTCATACAAATTTTTGATGTATCCAAGGTTTGTGCAAGCAGTGTTAAATGAATTTCGACTGCAAAATCATGATAGGATTTATGAAACTCCATGTCTTAAGCCAAAAGTATTTCAAAACATGTGTAAGGCTTCAGATTTTTGGAATGGAGTGACTCATCCTCTTTTACCAAACATGCTTGCAAAGATTTCACAGGTACAGGGTGAAGATGCAACAATCCCAGTTGTATCCCATCACACACCCACTATTATTGTTCCACAAATTCAACATATCCCTGCTGTAACTCACACTTATGAGAGAAGGTCTAAACAGCCAACTTCTTTCATCTCAACATTGCATGTTGCTGAGCCTTTTGGTGTAGGCATAAGTAGTGGTGGTTCAAGGCTTCAATCTAGTCCAACTAGAGAAGAGCCTGAATCAATGCCTTATGATTCACCTCTCCCAACAGGTAACACAGTTGGAAGTGTTGAAGGCAGTGTGACACTACCTGAATTGATGGAATTATGTACCAAATTAGCCAAACAGGTTCAAACTCTGGAGAAAGATCTGGCACAGACCAAAGTACAACATGCCACAGAGTTGAATCTATTGAAGACTGAGATCCAAAAATTGCAGGCTGAAGTTGTAGATCTCAAGAAGAAAAGACATGTTCAAGTTGTGGTTTCTTCCCCATCATCATCTTCTGATGGTCTTTCTGCAGGTTCTGGTTATGCTTTGGGAATTTCTTCCAAACAGGGGAGGAAAACAGATGCAGAAATTGAGGGGAGGAGTTCTAATTTTGAAGATATGGATGCTCAAGCATATGATGATGTAGCTGAGATTGAGGGGAGGAAGTTGGATAAAGATTTGGTTATTGAATCTGCTCAACACTTTAGCACTGAAGCAGAGCATGTTACCACTGATCAAATAATTTCCACTGCAAGTGAAAAAGTTACCACTGATGTTCCATTACTTACCACTGCAGAGGAAGATGCTGCCAGAAAAAGATCAGTTAAAGGTAAAGCAATGGTACTTGATGCAGAACAAGTTCTTACAAGGAAGATTTCTAAGAAAGATCAAGCTCAAATTGATTTTGATGCAAGATTAGCAGAACAATTTGAAGCTGCAGAAAGAGAAAATATGAAGAAGCAAAAGGAGATGGATGTTGCTAGTTTTATGGAAGCACAGAGACTAGGTAAACTTGAAGAAGTAATGGCACAACCACTCTCAGTTATTCCACCAACTATCTTACATGAGAAACCCCCTATGTTCTCATATGTGCTGTCAGATGAAGAAATTGAGCATATGATTAAGCATGATCCAGTTGTCAAGAAGAAAGCTATTGAGCTTGTTGCTAACAAGTCTTTAACTGAAGAACAAAGAACAGCTCAGTTGATTGATTTCATTCAAATGAAGAATCAACAAGCACTGGATGAAATTATTGGAAACTTCAGAAAAGGTCAAAAGAAACAAAGACAACCTACAAAGGCACAGATCATTCATGAGATGAAAGTATATTGCTGCCATGTTGGAACTTGGAAGATGGCTGACTTCAAAGGTATGTCTCATGAAAGAATTAAAGGTATCTACTACAGAGTTAAAAGGCAAGATAGTACCTTCAAACCTATTGACTTTGAAGAAGTTGAAAGATTTAAACTAAATAAAAGGAAAGCTTCAATAGTTGAAGATCATGTCACTAAAAGAATGAAAGCTCCTCAAGAGAAAGAATCTCAATCTGAAAAATGTGCAGAAGATCCACTGAGTGAAATTATCATTGTTGAAGAAGAAGATTTCTATCCAGATCATTCACAATCAAAACATCAAATTATTGATTGGGAAGTGTACACAGCAAAGAATTTTGCTCCCACTTGGAAAATTATCAGACTAGGAGGAGAATCTTCATCATTCATTCAGTTTGAAGATTTACTTAAAGCATGTGACAGAGATGATCTTGATACCCTTTGGAAGCTTGTAAATGAAAGATTCAAGGCTGATACTCTCAAGGATATGAAAGAAATGCAGCTCTGGGTTGACTTGAGAAGATTATATGAACCAGATCTTAATGATAAGTATTGGAAGTTTAATTCATCAAACTTGAATACTACATGGACATATTTTGATAAATGTGAGGTTCATCATGTTTCTACAACAAATAAAGTGGATGTGTTTATGTTTGCTGAGAAGGAATATCCACTTAAAGCTACAACTTTGTCTGCTATGTTGATGTCAAAGTTAAGAGTGTATGCAGATAATGAGAAGGTTAGAGCCTTGATTCAGAAGATTAAAGATCAATATGCAAGAGCTGATAAAGGATTAAGAAAAACAAGATAAGTGTTTGGAAGAATTCCCATATCCTCAGGTTTATTGTATACTTGAAGAAACTTATTGATTTACACATAAATCATAAGTTTAGGGGAGGATTGTTGGGAATTATTCTATCAGTTACCACGGCTAGTGAAGATATTACAACTGCAGAAGATTGTACTTGCAGTGGAAACTCATTACCACTGCAAGAACAAATATTACCACTGCTTGCATGATAACTGTTAGAGAAACGCGCTTAGATAAACATAGAAAAGATATTGTGTATATCTTATTCTATTAGTATTATACTTATCTTGTACAAGAGGACTCCTTGTTGTATAAAAGGAGATCCTAGGTTATAGTTAGAATATATCTTTCTAATACGTTTTCTAGAGCTTCAAGGTGTAACCCTAGTGATATCTCAGATCACTCGTATTATTATTATTAATAATATTGGAGCTAGTTGTTTTGTTACATTCATTGTTCATACATAAATCTGTTTCACTTACAATCAATCTTCTAAGTATCATTAAGTAGATTCCGCATACTTAGTGATATCACTCAAAGTATCATTATCAACACAAGTTCAAGGTGTTCACGATCCAACACTTACTTACTCATCCATAATCACCAATTCCATGTTTTTCAAACCTTGTTTGCCATAAACGTCTTGCATCCAAGATCTTACTATTCGAACACGCAGTTTGATGTTGTCTTTAACGGCTGATAAGTCATTGATAAACCCTGCAACATATGTAGCCATGGATGTTGTGCTTGTTGAAAGTGATAATTTTGAAAGGCTAATGTGGTAAGAAAGTACAAATTACATACATTATATAGCCAGAATTGTAACTACATTTAGGAAAGTCAAAATACATATAAATTAAGAAACTATTCTCCTAATTTTTCTAAACATCATACAAATCATTATTATTGCAAACGAAAATCATTCTCAAACTATTTATAGCTATTTTCCCCATTTTCAACCAAATTACCACAAATTCATTATTATTGCAAAAGTTCATCAGTTTATTCATGTTTTCACAATTTTCCCCAAATACTAAAATTGCTAGGGTTCATACAAAATTGATTATAATGCGAATTATTTTAGGAATTAGTAATTTATGAACATACTATAATTAATCATTTTAAAAGAACATATGCAACAAACCATTACAAACGAAATTGAATTGAAAAAAAAATCTAAAAAAACAAATAACTTACACATTTAAAGAATAACAAAAGTGACAACTATATCAATCAACTTACAAAATAGATGGATCCGAAACGTAAGGAGCAAATGATTATTTTGATTCTTATCATCAAATGACTTGTTTTGATTTATGGAAACAATTCCGTGTATTAGAAGAGCGTAATGGCCAATTGATATATTGGAATTGAAACGGAATTGTAATGAGCATAATTAATACTTTACACAAATAGATTTCCGTTTGTTTAGAAGGTCAATGGGGTGATATGATTTGCGTGGAGAAGAAGGAGGAAATTAAAGGATGGAGCGTTTGTTTTGAAGGTTGATGGTTTTGGTTAATAACAATTAAAACTTACCATATAAATCAGATGGTCTATTGTAACAAATTTGTGCAGTGGATTGCTTGTACATTGTCGCTAAATAAGGAATTCCACATCACTGCATTAAACGAATTTTTAATGCGGGGTGCTTAAAGGACTTGTAAAAAACCTTATTATATTAGATAAAATAGATGTTGTATGATTTCAACTTCATTTTCGTTTTTACCATCTTCCATATTTTCTCGTTATATACTTATATCACCCAAACACACACACAAAACTCACACCCGTGAAAACAACCACCACCAGTTTATTCTTTCGCCACCACCACTAGCACTAACAGATTCCACCGCCAACACAACCAATGTTTTGAGCTTTGGTGGTTTCGTTGGTGTCAGTGGTTTAGGTGGTGATTTTTTGGTGTTGGTGTTGTTTTGGGTTTGTCTTTTGTGGTGTTTTGATTGGATCTAACCGTTCTTTCAAGTGCAATTTTTATTTTAGATCAAAATATTTTCTTTTCGGATCTATTTTTTAATGAGGTGAATGGTGAGATATAGAAAAAGATATTGTTGAGTTCCGATCTGTAGTTTATATAAAAAAAAAACAAGTGGCTGTAATTTTTCTCTTTGGGTCGGAATGTGTTACCGCCTATGATTTTGCTTGCCAAGTGGTCTATTTTGGTCGTAATTACTCTATTCAATTTGTGGTCTATTTCATTTTCGAAAAGCTTATCTATTTAAATAGAAGATTTTTTTTTTGTTGATTACAAGAAAGCTTTATTTGATATCTATCGATTTTCGACATTTTTAGAGCATCTGAACTTTCCACCCAACTCCCTAGAGTGTGCGTTTAATTAAGTGGTATTATTCTTATATGTCAAGTTATCATGTTTAGATTGTGCATTTTGTTGGTGTGTAGTTAGTCATCTGGTAATTTTTGGGATATTATTGTTAAACTATTGCAGCAAGGGCACTTGTTTAATTAAGAGGTTCCTCAAAACTTGCAGTTGGATGTATAGAATTCAGGTTGACTCAGTAGCTATAGTTGCGACTTGTATTTGCTAAGATTGATGTGTTGGAAGAGCTTAAAATGGTGTTTGCTAACATTTGTTAGCTGTTATTTTGTACAACCTCTGGGAGTCTTAGGTCTCTCGCAATTCACTAAAAATGAATGTTTAGATAGTGTTGAGAACCTAGAGAATATGTTCATTATTTTTAAGTCTTTTTATTCTAGATCCCTAATTGGTTGTACAAACAATTCATTATAAAACATTCCTAGCCATGCAAGTATCTGATAAGCTATAGATTCGATGACAATTAACAAGGAAGTTCTTTGGCGTATAAGACTTGTGATCGCCATCTGATGCTACTGGGCGTCGTACACCCTCCTTTGTTCCAGAAACAAAGCAAACTCAACTCTTTTTTTTTGTTTGGGTAAAGGGTTTTGTTCAAACATGTATCTTGAAGAACACAAGAAGCATCATAGAAATTACTTTAAATTATAAATTAATTATAATTTTTTGTTTAAAGTATACAAAGTACTAATAAATGCTAAGGTTTTCACCTTTTCTCTGCTAAAATAATGTGAACATAATTTTGGCTTGAATAACAGCCAAACTGACCTCTGTGGAAAGATTATGTATTCGTGGCTTAATGGGTTGATTTTAGAACATAAACATTAAGGTATAGTAGTGCTGCTAAGAATATGTATTACTGCTAGGAATTTTTAAAATTATAATTATTATTCTTTGATGATATTCTTCTCAGTCACTTACTTGAACATTTAATGGTATTATAGGGAAATTGAGAAGGCAAAACCCAAGGAAATGCCGAAGAAAGATGTCCCCAAGGATAATTAAGATGGCGTGAAGCTGCCGTTCAAAAAAAATTAAGATGGCGAGAAGCGACATGATGGTTTGTCCATTGAAGAAGTTGATCACATATTAGCATTTTACTTTTACATCATACATATGCTGCTGCTACTAAAATATATAATAGTTTTCTTGTATTATTAAAGTTTTCTTTGATCTCGATTTGCGTAAGTGGAGCATTTTTATACCAATATCATTTCTTGAAAGTTATCCTATATTAGTTGAAAATTTGAGTACTAAACATGTATCAGGCTATGTGAAATAAATATTATTATAAATATATGTCGCTATAAAATCTCGATGCTATGCACGGGTACGCGAAGAGTAAAGTGTGTTGTTAGTTATTATCTCATAACTGATATAATGTTTTACTTTCATTTTCATTAAATGTTTTTATATGTTGTTTTATCGATGTTAAGAATTTTTTCAATACTTTAGTTATCGTGTAGTACAATTGTTTACAATTACAATCTGATCGGTTCACGTTCTATTTTGAATACTACACAAAACACTCACTACAATATCACAAATTGTTAATTATCTGCCGCTAGAAATTACGTTGCTATGCACGGGTACTCGCCTAGTACCATTAATGCTCACATTCAATAACATGCAACTCAATCTTTATATATAGGCTATGTTTGGCGCGGAGCTTTTTTGAAGCTTTTTGGGGTAATGAGCGGTGAGAATAAGCTTTTTTATTTAGATTTACATGGATATTAATTACGGAGTATTTTAATTTGTACGATATGTGGAGTAATAAAGATGATAATAACGTGAAACAAAGTATGCTACCATATCAAGATTAATTATCAATATAGATAATAACCATGTAATAAAAAAAATCAGATTATATCATATGTCTCATGATCATCTTCAAAGAAAACCATTCGCTTTTCAATATAGCTTATAGTTAGGAAGATGTTTATTTTTTTTACTACTTTTAATTAATTAACTTGAATACCATTGATCGTAATCAATAACTAAACATTTATATTTTTTCACAAGTCAAACATTCTGATTCTTTTAGCTGGTTATGTTTTGTTTTCTTTTTTCAAAAAAATAAGTAAATAAATTAACAATCAAATTGAATCTTTTATTTATATAATAAAAGAATTACATCATTTCAGAGTTTTTTTTTATAAAACAATCTTATGGGAAAAAAATTGGACCAATAGGAGAGCTCAATTTTGATACATAGGCAAAATCAAACAATATGATTGGACAATAAAAAGTCAAAATTGAATTAATTTTGGTCAAACTTTAATAAATTTGCTAGAAAATTTAGTTAATAAAAAACACATGAAATATAGGTGTCAAATTTATGAAAATAAAAACTTTAAAAAAGATGGGTAATTAATAAAACTTTAGTGGTAAAATTTTAAATATATTATATAGAGTTAAGTGTAAATTATAAGTTTATATTTTTTGATAACTTTAGATAATAAAAAATAACCCCCTATACTTTATACTCCTAGAGTTTATAAAATAGACTTTGTTTACAATTACATGAGTATTAATATTAGTTTGAGACTTTCATCCATTAAAATTACAAAATTTTGTTTCATTTACTAAATTTTTTTTACTATGTGCGTTAAATAAAGACTCATATTATCCTATTTAAAATATAATTTATGTGTACACGGGTTTGAATATTAAATACGGATAAATTATTATTAACGGTAATATAAATATGAAATGGTAAGCATAGGTTACTGTGATATGAAAATAAATATACTCGATTGTACTTAAACAATGACTCATGTAATTATTATTTAAAAATTATATACGGATACCCTGAAAAACATTTGTAAAAAACTTTATACTTTATACCCCTAGAGTTTATAATATGACTTTTTTACAATTACATGAGTATTAGTATTAGTTTGAGACTTTCATTTATTAAAATTACAAAATTTTGTTTTATCTACTATTTTTTTTAGTATGTACGTTAAATAAGGACTCATGTTATCTAATTTAAAAATATAATTTATGTGTACACGGGTTTAATATTAAATACGGATAAATTATTGTTAACGGTAATATAAATATCGAATAGTAAGCATGAGTTACTGTGATATGAAAATAAATATACTCGATTGTACTTAAACGACGACTCATGTAATTATTATTTAAAATTTATATCCAGATACCCTGCAAAATATTTGTAAAAAACTTCATGGAGCATTAACACTTATTATATGCAACTAAACTCGCACATTTTGTACAACTTTATATAAATAGTTAAACTTAAACAACATCAACCTCAACTTCAATATCTATATCAGATAGACAAATTAGTTAAATCTTTCATTCAATAAAAATTTTCAAACAATATTAATAGATATTAATAAATAATGAAAAACTCATGCATATTTAATTATTAGTTGTACTTATATTACTATTTTTACGGGCAAATTCTTATATATCCATATAGTAAACTAAAATTTTAAAATAGATTTGATTTATGTGTAAAGCCCGTGCGTACACGGAACTTATAACTAGTGTTTATGAATAGAAAAATACATATGTGGTATGAATTATCTAGATTTACTTATCACGAACGGTCTAGATCAATTGCATTGATGCACGATTCTAATTTTTATATTAAAGATTAAATAGCTAGCTAGTCATGTATACATAACAAATGTTACAGAGATCTAGTAACAGTATACAAATACCATCGGAAGGTTTTAATAAGGCTTGTGTTAACCCCACGGGGGGACAAGGGTGGCAGGCTCCTTGTTTTCTCCTTGTTCCCTATTTTTTTCCAGTATAATCCCGCTTTTTGTCTGTTTCTTTTCTGTATTTCTGACAGTTTTAAGCGTTTGACATATTAAACTTTACATTTTCTGTTCCGCACTTTCAGGTTTATAGCTTTTTGATATAAACAAAATTATAAAAATAAAAAAATAAATAAAAAATAAAAAATAGGGGGTGTGGCTAAAAAGTAGGGGAGGGTGTTGTCAACACTAGCCTTTAATAACGTACCTCAAAACATTTTATAAGGTGTGCTGACAATGTGTTATAAACAAGAATTGAAATAATGAAAATATTTTTTAATTGATCATAATATCGGAAATTACAAAAGATATATATAAGATAAATATTAAGTTAAAACCCTAATAGCTAATTGGTCATGCACCTCTTATGAATTATATGAATATCTACGCACCAACAAGAGGGGGGAAAAGGTGCACGTGTCTACGACTTTTGAGACTTTTTACGAGGGATTCAACTTTACATCTGCTCCCAACTTCCTATAATATCATAATACAAAAATGGTAAATATCGTTAGTTAGATAAACTGTCCCACCGTACTTTTTTGAGAGACTGATCAACTTATTACTGTGGTCCAATGACCCCGAGGACTGTGGAGCACATGGAGAATTGAATATGCTATACAACATGCATGAACTTAGCAAGATAATACGATGTGCCAATATTGCACAAGAACCATACATTCAGATCTCGAATCAGGAGGTACTGTGTAAACTGAGACCCACTTGAATGAAAAGGATTGAAGCATCTTGTTGTCGGTTACCTTTTTAGCAAATTTATGAACTGGTACATTCAGAGTTTAACAAAGTACATCTTACTGATCTTAGCCATACGTGATATTCAGTTTATAATTTTTACACATTAACCTGTTACTTGTTAACCAACGAATTGACGATCAACGAAGAGTTTAAAGGCCTTGTTAGTAAAATATGATGGATCTAACAATGACATTCTTCATAGCAATCGTTTAATCCGTATGTGCATAGTGCATATCTAACCCTTGGGTTAAATTAATAATGGCATTTGGCTTGTAGATACGTGCCCCTCGTTATCTTATCAATGTGACGACGACTTGTTGGGGCCACCTAATGTGAATCACATGTATATATAAAGATATATGATTAGATGTCGACTTAGATTTGAGAAACACTACAAGAAAATTGTCTTGTAAAAAAAAGTAAAAAATAATTAAAAAAAATAATAAAAAATGTCGGTAAAATTGAAATATGTTAAAGTCTAATTATAATGACACAAAAAAAATTATAAGCATGACACATATTTTTCACAAAAAGTGTCATTAAATCTTAAAATTTTGACCTTTTGCTCAAACTTTTTAAAAAGTATTACTCCTACTAAAAGTTAGATTTAACTAGCTGGGTAGCCCGCGCGTTGCGGCGGGTGTGTTTTGTGTTTTGTATTTTGCGGGTTGTACGGTGTAATTAATAATTTTGTTATTTGAAGTATGCATATGTTTACTTGGAAGCATAATTTGTTTACGTTTACGGATTTTTTTTTTTTTTTTTTTTTTTTTTTTTTTTGCGTTGCGGTTGAAATTTTTTTGGGTTGTTTTTTTGGGTTGCTTGTTTTTTCGGTATGCTTTTTTTTTTTTTTTTTTTTTTTTTTTTTTTTTTTTTCTTGTTTAGTATTTTAAAAGAAACAAATTTGTATAAGAAAGTTTTTGTAAGTGTATTATTTTTTGTGTTTTTTTATTTTTATTTTTTTGAAAAAACAAATTTTCATAAGGAAATTTATGTATAAAAAAAAGAAAGAAAAAAAAAAAACTATAGCGAGTACTATAGTGACACGTGGCGCAAAAAAAATTACTGTAGCGTACTGTAGCAATCAATATAGCTGCTACAGTGCTGCTACAGTAACCCTTTCTGCCTTTTAGTATATACTAGCTGGGTAGCCCGCGCGTTGCGGCGGTGTGTTTTGTGTTTTGTATTTTGTGGGTTGTACGGTGTAATTAATAATTTTTTTTATTTGAAGTATGCATATATTTACTTGGAAGCATAATTTGTTTATGTTTACCGATTTTTTTTTTTTTTTTTTTTTTTTTTGCGTTGCGGTTTTTTGGGTTATTTGTTTTTTCGATATGCTTTTTTTTTTCCTTGTTTGGTATTTTAAAAGAAACAAATTTGTATAAGAAATTTTTTGTAAGTGTAATATTTTTTGTGTTTTTTCATTTATTTTTTTTTAAAAAAACAAATTTTCATAAGCAAATTTATGTTTAAAAAAAAAAAAAAAAAAAAAAAAAAAAACCTGTAGCGACACGTGGCGCCAAAAAAAATAAAAAATAAAAAAATAAATCTGTAGCGAGTACTGTAGCAAGCACTGTAGCAGATACAGTGCTGCTACAGTAAATGTTTCTGCCTTTTAGTATATATAGTAATAGTAATGACATCTTTTTGTGTCATTGAAATTACATTTGCTAAAAGTCAATTTTACTGTAGTGAAAGAAAATAAGGGTGCGTTTGGTATAGTGTCATGAATGACAATGGGTATGAGTTTGATAGTAGTGGTGGGTCCCTCACCTATAAAAGATCCATTCCTATCACTTTTGATGTATATGGAGTATGGATTATATTTATCATTCATTACCATAGTGGCGGGCCATCTCATCTTAAACAAACACCTTTAATCACTTTCATAGTCATAGTTCCATTCCCATAGTGGGATACCAAACGCACCCTAAGTAGTTCTTTTCTTTGATAACAACCTTAATAAAAATATGACCTCTTGTGCACCATTCTGCACGGCAATGACAAAACTAAATCGTTTGCAAAGCAATAACTCAGTCTTTAGTTATAAAATGGTAATGAGATGAGTTATAGTTTATTTTTCTATACTATTGCTTGGTTTAATCAGAAGGCAAGGGTAGCCACTAGACATAGAGTTAGCTTCATTGTTCATCTTTCTTCATCCAAGTTGTATCTAGAGAAGAAGAACAAACACAAAAATGGCTTCATTGTCTTCTCCAACATCAAAGAAGAGAAAGAAAATAGGGGGTAAAAGGGAATCCATGGCTTAGAAACGAAACAGAAATAAAAATATCAAAAGCTTTCAGTTATGTTGCGTTGCTCTCAGCTAGTATTCACTTTATGGGTCCTCCTTTCTTCACATTCAGCACACACAATATGCACCGCGCAAATGTAACTAAATAAACAATAACCACACCTGAAAACACATTATACACAGTAATTATTCACAACACATATATATGGACATATGGTGGCATGTTAAACATAATTCAAAGTTGTCAAATTGAGACGTACACACGTAACAATTCAATTTAGATTGCTAATCGAGGCCCTTTAAGGTTTCCACTATGTGTCATATAATCTGTAAATGATGAATGTTAGTGTTTTCTTTATGAATCTCACTGGAATCTATAAATGTGATAGAACTTGTCAATACTGCATAAAAGAGTGGTTTATTAGGAAGAGGCCAATTATTATGTAAAATTTCACAACCCAAGCCTAATGAAATACTAGTAACAAGTGGGAAGGCGCTCGCTGCGTTGCAGCAGGAATTTTTGGAAATTTTTTGCAATAATCAATATTTACGAATAATGTTTGGGCGAGGCTTCTCGTTGTGAGATCGTAGTATGGTTTTTGCCGATACGTGCTGTATTTGTTTAAAATAAATGATGTGTCAATCTATATTTGTAGTTGTCGTACGACATCTTTTTTAGAATAAATGTTGTGTCGGGCACCAGTGTGATGAGGCGGGGCTAATTTTGAACCTTATAATTTAAAAAAAAAATTAGGATAATTTTAAAGTTATTTTATAGATTAAGGGTGTATTTTGAAAGTTCTTTTATTTAAAAATTATATATATATATATATATATATATATATATATATATATATATATATATATATATATATATATATATATATATATATATATATATATATATATATATATATATTAAACTTCAACATTTTTTATAAAACTGTACGTAAGTAAAAAATATATCAATATTCGGCTTGTTTTGTTCGTTATCGAGAAGCGTTTTTGCCAATATTTTTTTTATTAAAGAAATCGCTGGGTATCTGTTACATATTTGGCAAATAAAGTTTGTTATATAAAAATCTGTAAATATTAAAAAGTTCAGGGTGCGTTTTGTAAAAGTTTTTTTCTTATTATTATTATTTTTTTTAGAAAGTGATTGTTACAATAAAAACACAAATGAATGTGTAACTCTTGGGCCCAAAAGACGGGCAACTGGACCAACGCATTCAGTAGGAGCCCAAATAACTTGTTATTAGTTTCGCACGTTTCTGTAGGTGTGAATTTTCTGTCGCTCCCAAAGTTATTTCATAGGTTAATGGTATATTTGAAAGTTCTTTTACTTAAAAACAATATATATGTAGGCATGAATATTACGATATTTAATCTAAACATCATCTTCATGTTTTGATGATGACAAATATGTAACTTATAACATATAACGTAAAGTGCTTAAGTTACTTGTAATCACAATTCTCCTATGCATTCTTACGTCAACAAGCCTCGACATCTCAACGTCTCAAGTATGCTTCAACAATCACTTAAGGTATGGATAAACAAGTGTTTAATGCATCTCATGATCAAAGGAGTATTTAATTAACTAATACAAAGTTTATTTAATTATATAAACATATTATATATTTTTGAAAAACACTTTTAGTAATAAAGAAAAATGTTTTAATCATACTAAATATATGATTTCAAACTTTTAACCAAAATTAGTTAGTTTTTCACCAAATAAACTTTCCCCACTAAAAGACAGAAAACTTGGCTTAATTTTAAGGGGATCGGCACACAATTAAGGGGACCGGCCACGCTCCCCTGTCAGATTTGGTCAGAAATTTTTCCCTATAAATACCACCTCAAACATGGAATTTTTCTCACCTTTTGCACAAAAATTTTCAGATCCAATTATCTCTAAACATCCTTCTAAAACCCTTTGATCATAAGATTATTAATTTTTGTTTCAAGTGATCCAATCTATCATCACTCAAAGTGCAAGAGAAGAATCCTCCCTATCATAAAGCCAAAGATGTATTAGGATCTAGTTAGTGCTTATGTGAAGTTGTGACTTATGTATATGTAATAAGTAGATCAAGATGATCTTACTTAGTAGTGATTTAATGAGTGAGTAAGAAGTAGTGGGAGGAAGTAGTAGTAGTGTGGAGAAAACATGTAGTTGTGAAGATGTAGGTGTGTGAGTAAGTAGTGGAGTTTAGAAGAAGTTGTGATGAAGTTGTGAAGTCGTGAAGATGTGAAGAAGTTGTGAAGCCGTGAAGAAGTTGTGATAAAGTCGTGAAGTCGTGAAGTCGTGAAGAAGTTGTGTAGTGATCGAAGTTGTGTTGTGAGATTGGTTCTAGCTACTATTAGAACTCGACATTTAGCTTAGTGTCGTTAAATGGTGTAAGCAAAAGTTGTGTACGGTTTTCTCCGCCAAAAGGGAGCTTGTTGAGTAGTGAAGAAAACTCTCGAGTAGGTGACTCGGGGAGTGGAGTAGGAACAAGGAAGGTGTCCTTGTAGCCGAACCACTATAAATCATCGTGTTCGGTTTGCATTTCCTTTCTCTTATCTCTTATCATTTGTTCTTGCATTTATCGCTTTACTTATATGCTTGCCTACATGTCTTAGTTGTTGCTTATATAGTTGTGATGATTGATTGTGTTGAACATGGTAGTTAATATTGTGATTGTGTGAATAATTGCATGATATGGTCAAATAAATTATTATTCACACTTCTCATATTAAGTTTAACTTGATATATAATTTGATACAAAACGTTTTAAGATTTTAAAAGGAAAACGTATTCATATAAAGATCGACCAAAGCTCCATTCATAAAACTAAGTTTTTCAAAAAGCTTACATATATAATTGATCATATTGATTATATGTTGTTTTCATACTAAACTCTAATTGAAGTTTTCCAAACAAACAATTGAATAAATTTGAATCAACATTTTGAAACAAAGTTTTTATAAAATGAAAAAGAAGGGAAAACTATTCAACCCCTCTTCTAGTTTTCCACAATTGGTACCAGAGCCACGTCGCTCAAATTTTCAAAACAAATGGTTTTAAAAATTGAGTACGATCCATGTATCAAATTACCCATTAAGGAGGATATAATATGAAAAGTGTTTTGTTGACTAACTTGTATTAGTTTTGATATTATATACACTAATTATACTAGCTCGAGATAAGAATTATGCTTAAAACAAGTGTTATATGTTCGTTCTTAAAATCAGAAAGTTACACACTTTTCCACAAAGTCAGAAAACAATTTTTAACAAAAATTGCATTTTTGAGTATCAGATGGGCGGCCCCTTTAATTGTCTGGGCGGCCCCCTTAAATACTGGGCGGCCCCCTTAAATTTAAGAGGTCCGCCTGTCTGTTCGACAATTTTTCAGAAACTTTGAAAAATTATATAAAATTAACCGTAACTCCGTAGAAGTCGTGCCACCCGGCGTTTTAAAGGTAATTGAGTCTACTTTCATTTAAAAATACTTACAAGTAATCATTACAAACTTAAATAAGTCAGAAAGTTAAAATACTACACGAAGGTCAAAAATTTAAGTCTTGTTTTAACGTAAAACTTGTATTTTACCTTTTCCTTCGAGTCGGGCATTCCTTGTCGATATATCTTTGAAAATTTAAGTATTTATTTTTTCAAAATATTGATCTTAATTAAATTTTAAAATGGATAGGAAACTATTTTATTTTCAAATAAAATCGAGCTAAGTAAACATTGGTATATATAATACACAAAACGACGACAAGTGTTTTATGTGCTATGTGAACTCATTTGTGATTTTACTTTATTAATCGCTGCTATTTGTAATTTAGCTATTTGAATATCTTAGCATATGTGCCTTGTACTCTATTAGTTTATAGCTAGTTTTCTGGCTTATACTTAACTAGATCTTATGCTAGATTTCTTGCGTTAGGATTGCAATATTATGCTTGCATTGCATATAGGTATAGATGGCTTAATGTTACTCAAACATCTTGTAAATAAGTTAAATCTAATCACCTAAATATTTCAAACAATTTAATCTATTCTTAACAACACACTTAAATATTTTCAACAAATTACCTTGTTTTACCTAAAGTTGTTTAATAAGAGAAATTGAATCTTTGTAAAACATTAGTAGTAGTACAAAAGAAAAAGTATTTTCAAAATCTAAAGTGTGTTCATTATAAGTAACAATGAAGAGTTTTTCACATAAACAAAACTTATAACAATCATGAAGTAATAAGTCAAATTTCAATCACTCACCAACCTCACTCATTAAGAATCTCAGGATTAATGGAACACACTATCAAAATGTCTATTTATTTTAAATGAGTGTTTGTGAGGGTCAAGAAAGATCTTGATATTATATCAATTCATTATTCAAATTATGGTTGATATATTCATCATATCTAATTGACATGTTTTTTAGTATGGACAAGAAATTGGATTGTTATTTGCTTAGTTCAAGATTACATCAAATTTTAACAAAGGATATAGTCTTGAATCTACATACTCAATCGCACTAAGATTGATATGAAAATATTTACATCCTTTGTAGATGAAAAGAATATGCATTGGATCATAACTCACACTTGTGTTGACAATGCCATATTGAATATACTTGTCCAATAGTTGTGTTCCAAATATTAGAATAACATGTTTAACACATGCATAAAATATACAATGAAGTAGGATTGACGACTTGGATGTTTCATCCGAAATATTCAAGCAATTTACATTGCAAAGCAATGGATAAATGTGTCATATCCGAAAAACCAAACATGAGCAAACTAACAACATATGTAAACTTTGCTCACACTACTTAAAATCATCACTTCAAGCTAAAATACATATTTAAGAACAATACACACTATATATTATATGTACTTCATTTTCTTTGTAGCATGAATGGTTGTGTTACAAGATAATGCACTACACTTTTCTTTTTGAAATAATTTAAGTTATTAAAATTGAAAAATAACTTGTCACAATGCATAAACAAGTAAAATTCATTTTGTTTCAAATACTAGTTAAAATTATGATATATATAACATTGGCAAAAATCATAGAAAATAATATTTGCTTTAGAATTTATAAATGTCTAGTTTTGATATCATTTGTGAATCACAATCTCATTTAAGATAAATAATCATAATGAGATTCATTTCACAAGAGATGCTAAGGTGCACTCTTAAGTTTAGCACAGTTATTAAATCAAGTAATATATCATCAAAACCAAACAACCGGTAAATCATGAAGAAAAGATTAAAACTTTTTGTTTACTCTTATCTAAACATTCAACACGTCTCTATTAGGATCGTGAATAAAATATATCATCTAGATTTACCTTCATTAAAACATGATGTTTGAGTCACATTAAGCCAAGTATTAGTGAATCAAGCAAACTTCATGTTTGGTAATCTTCGATAGGTAAATTTAGGAACTCAATTTCTTCTAAAAAGAGAATGACTACTGGAGAATCTATTGACTAGAAATTCAATTTAACCTAACGGTTGAATTGCTTCTATGTGAGAAGTTGGGTGTGTGTAACCTGTAAAAATGGTCGTGTTTAGCCTGAATTGAGCACCACTAGTAATAGTCTCATACTCATTCTCAAACTTGATTAAATTGCTCTTCCTAAATATACCTAATGCTAGTTTACTTTTATGAACTTTGTTTCTCAATAGATGCTTTCATTCCTAGATTTATGGCATATCGCATATATGTTATTTCTAGATGATTATTTGCTCCTATGTGATTTGATTGTATGCCTTTACATGGTGTACTCTATATGTATCATTCATCTAGGTATATTTTTCTTACCTTTAGATCCTACACCCTCATTTCATGAGAACCTTAGTGTCATAATCCGATAGGTCATATTAGTCTCATAATATATCCGGATGAGCATGAATTTAATGGGAAGGGAAATCACACTCACTCACATATATCCTTCTACCTCACACCCAAAACCGAGTCATCCTTTGTACTACCAATCTTGAGTCATCCACCATTTCCATGTCCTCAAAGAAACCAAGAATCAATATCATACCTCCTAAATCACTCCTCATTAATACCTCCTAAACCAACACGTTTTGTCTAACCAATCCAACACCTACTATCCTTCCATAAACACATAATCAAAATCAACATTCAACCCATCATGTCATCTCCCAACAAACCTAACATCATTGTTATCACCCCACATACAACATCCAAACTACCATCCACACATGATGAATCACTTTCATCCATACCTTCATCATGCTTTCATGATCACCCAAATGAAACCATTCTTTTAGCTCAACAAGACAACCTAACTATCACCCTCACTAATAAACTTCCACATTCATCTCACTCAATTCTACCAAATGACCCTTTTGAGGATCATACTCAATATCAAAACAATAACCATCAATCTCATCCAAACATGAATCATAAGTTTCATGACCAAACCTCAATCCCTAATCAAAATCCAACCCCACCATCATCACCTTCCTCCGAACATGAAAAGTTCGTTGAAGAGCTCAAAGAAGCTCATGAGCTTAATGCTCTTCTTGCGTTGCATCTTATTCAACGCAATTTGGATCAACAACCTACCTCCACCAACTCATCTCCATCAAACAATTTGATCCATCTTGAAAACCATATCATAAATTGCATTTGTTGTACCTACCTTGAAAAACAAACCTTTGTTCTCAATGAACATCTCAATTGGATTGAGTATCTACTCACTAGGACGACTCAAGATTACACCAACACTCCATCACCACCACTTCTATGTTCATCTCCTAGTGCTCCCAATGCACCATCCAAAACACTATCAACTCAAGGAACCTCTACCTCCTCCATACCATTCTCATCATCTCCTATCAATCCACCAACCTATAACCCCATCCCATGGAGCTTACTTGAAGCTCATGGAGACACTTGCCTTTGTTGCATCTACAACCGAACAATTGTGTTCGGACTAAGTGATGAGATACAATACATGTTTTCTCACATTGAAAACTTGTTGCATCCTCTACCACCAACAACAAACACAACACCTCCACCACCATCAACAAAACACCTAAAAATCCCATGATTCACTATCATCCACCCTTGTCGAACGATATATTAATCTAAACCATAATTGTCAACCCTTTGTCATCACCTTCCCTTTACATTCACGATCATCCCTCCTCATTCTCCTACATTTTCCTAGGTTCTAATCTTTGCATTAGGTTCTAATTTTTTTTTTAATTTAGGTTGTTGTTTTTAAAACAATAATTGCATGTGTCATACTTTTAGTGCATATACCTAATATGTCCATATATTGTTCCCCTATTAGTTTCATGCATATATCTATTATCATCATTATATATATGTGCACTTGTCTACTAACTTTGTTTTGAAGGATTACTTCACCGCTCGATTCTTTGGTAGCCAAAACAAGTTTTGAGCATACACCAAGGGGGAGCATACACCAAGGGGGAGCATTGAGGTTGATAGGATCAAGGCTTCACTTACGATGATGCAAGCTCGCCTTTTACATTCTATCTCAAGAGTTCAAGCGTAGTAGAAGTCTCGTCTTAGAGTCCACCTTTTTGCTTCGACAAAAGGGGGAGAAGAAGTGTAAACAAGTAACTTATACATTTTACTATAAGTTATAGTTTACATAGTTTGTCATCATCAAAAAGGGGGAGATTGTTGGCATGAATATTACGATATTTAATCTAAACATCCTCTTCATGTTTTGATGATGACAAAGATGTAAGTTACAACATATAACGAAAAGTGCTTAAGTTACTTGTAATCACAATTCTCCTATGCATTCTTACGTCAACAAGCCTCGACATCTCAACGTCTCAAGTATGCTTCAACAATCACTTAAGGTATGGATAAACAAGTGTTTAATACATCTCATGATCAAAGGAGTATTTAATTAACTAATACAAAGTTTATTTAATTATATAAACATATTATATATTTTTGAAAAACACTTTTGGTAATAAAGAAAAATGTTTTAATCATACTAAATATATGATTTCAAACTTTTAACCAAAATTAGTTAGTTTTTCACCAAATAAACTTTCCCCACTAAAAGACAGAAAATCTGGCCGTTTCAGTAGGGCGGCCCCCTTAATTTTAAGGGGACCGGCACACAATTAAGGGGACCGGCCACGCTCCCCTGTCAGATTTGGTCAGAAATTTTTCCCTATAAATACCACCTCAAACCTGGAATTTTTCTCACCTTTTGCACAAAAATTTTCAGATCCAATTCTCTCTAAACATCCTTCTAAAACCCTTTGATCATAAGATTATTAATCTTTGTTTCAAGTGATCCAATCTATCATCACTCAAAGTGCAAGAGAAGAATCCTCCCTGTCATAAAGCCAAAGATGTATTAGGATCTAGTTAGTGCTTATGTGAAGTTGTGACTTATGTATATGTAATAAGTAGATCAAGATGATCTTACTTAGTAGTGATTTAATGAGTGAGTAAGAAGTAGTGGGAGGAAGTAGTAGTGTGGAGAAAACATGTAGTTGTGAAGATGTAGGTGTGTGAGTAAGTAGTGGAGTTTAGAAGAAGTTGTGATGAAGTTGTGAAGTCGTGAAGACGTGAAGAAGTTGTGAAGCCGTGAAGAAGTTGTGATAAAGTCGTGAAGTCGTGAAGTTGTGTAGAAGTTGTGTAGTGATCGAATTTGTGTTGTGAGATTGGTTCTAGCTACTATTAGAACTCGACATTTAGCTTAGTGTCGTTAAATGGTGTAAGCAAAAGTTGTGTACGGTTTTCTCCGCCAAAAGGGAGCTTTTTGAGTAGTGAAGAAAACTCTCGAGTAGGTGACTCGGGGAGTGGAGTAGGAACAAGGAAGGTGTCCTTGTAGCCGAACCACTATAAATCATCGTGTTCGGTTTGCATTTCCTTTCTCTTATCTCTTATCATTTGTTCTTGCATTTATCGCTTTACTTATATGCTTGCCTACATGTCTTAGTTGTTGCTTATATAGTTGTGATGATTGATTGTGTTGAACATGGTAGTTAATATTGTGATTGTGTGTATAATTGCATGATATGGTCAAATAAATTATTATTCACACTTCTCATATCAAGTTTAACTTGATAGATAATTTGATACAAAACGTTTTAAGATTTTAAAAGGAAAACGTATTCATATAAAGATCGACCAAAGCTCCATTCATAAAACTAAGTTTTTCAAAAAGCTTACATATATAATTGATCATATTGATTATATGTTGTTTTCATACTAAACTCTAATTGAAGTTTTTCAAACAAACAATTGAATAAATTTGAATCAACATTTTGAAACAAAGTTTTTATAAATTGAAAAAGAAGGGAAAACTATTCAACCCCTCTTCTAGTTTTCCACAATATATATATATATATATATATATATATATATATATATATATATATATATATATATATATATATATATATATATATATATATATATATTTATATATATATATAATTCTTGATTTGCCCCATAAGTACAAGTGTACTTACCTATATTACCCTCAAATTTTTTTTTTTCCAAATACCCCAGAAGCGGACGTCGCCTAAAAAACTTAGGCGGATAGCATGATATTGTGACAAGTGTCCCTAGGGGTGTCCCCACCATGTACTAACATGATACTAGTTTATACAGGTAGTTTTTTGGGTGACCGAGCTCACATTTCTTAGGCGACTTGTATATTTTGTCTTTTTGTAAAAAAATTAATACTATAGTTAATTACATTTTAAGTCCTTGTGGTTTGATTAATATACCATTTTTTTGTCACACATTTTCTTTCTCTTTTATAAATGGGTAAATTGCAAAAATGGTCCTTAACGTTCCACAAAATTGCAAAAACGGGACCGAGACAAAAAGTAGCGCAAAAAAGCCACCCACGTTCCACATTTTCGCAAAATCGCCACTGAGAGCCCTTTTCCGTTAATTTTCCCGTTAAGTGCCATGTCATCGAGGGCATTATCGTCATTTCATGTCCTTTTTTTATTTCCGATTCATACTTCGGGGGACTATTTTAATTCCGGCTGATCTGTTCTTGTTAAAGAATTTAAAAGAAGTGTATCTTTATGGGAACAATCTAACGGGTGGAATTCCAGACTCTATTGAAGCATGGAACATGGTGATCATTGATCTCTCTGCTAACAAATTGACCGGAAAAATACCTGGCGGTTTTGGGATCTGACAAGTTTAACAAACTTGACACTCATGATGAATCGTTTATCCAGTGAAATTCCAGTGGGTATCGGTCGCTTGTCTAAACTGAACGATATTCGAGTTTTCAGAAATAATTTATCGGGTCAATTACCACTGGATTTTGGAAGGTACTCAGAACTGAAGATATTCGAGGTTTCCGAAAACAACTTCACCGGAAACATGCCAGAAAATCTGTGTTACAACGGGAAACTCAAAGGTTTGATTGTTTACACAAACAATCTTTCAGGCGAAATACCGAAATCCCTTGGAACTTGTAACAGCTTGAAAAGTTTTTGGGTTGCTGGGAACAATTTCTCAGGAGTGATTCCTGATGGGTTATGGAAGGCTTCCAGATTGGAGACAATAATAATTAATGCTAATTCATTTTCCGGCAAGCTGCCACAGGAATTGTCGCCAAATTTGTCAACACTCGAAATTAGTAACAACCAATTTTCTGGTCAAATTCCTACCAGTGTATCTTCTTGGACAACTTTAAGTGTTTTCAAAGCGAGTAATAACTTTCTCGATGGCGCGATTCCTCAAGGTTTAACAGCACTTCCAAATTCCGGCTGGTCTGGGGTTCTTAGAACGTCTCACGGTTTTGGACTTATCAAGAAACAATCTTTCCGGTCAAATACCAAGTCAGCTCGGACGACAGCTCGTTATACTTGATCTTTCAGAAAATAAGCTCAATGGAATAATCCCAAGTCAGCTAGATAACGGTGCATTCGATACAAGTTTCTTGAACAATCCTGGTCTTTGTTCAAATAATCCGTCAATGGGACTTAGTTCTTGTAATTCCGGATCCAAATCAGAACGGTCTAGCAAGATTTCAGCTAAATTTGTGGCAATCATTGCAAGTGTAGCAGTGAATAAATATATAAAGATAGGTTCTCTGATGAACCAATTTTTTCAGCACAAGTTCAGAAAAGGTTTTGAATGAATAAAGTATTTTACTTAAGATTTTAATGGAAAAAGCAACAAGCTATGTCCAATTGTAATAACTGACGTTGGATGCTACCCTTGGTTAAGTCATTCTTCTAGCACTGGATGCTACCAATTGTAATAACTGATATTCAAAATTCCAATACTAAATGCTTAGATGTTGGATGCTACCCTTGGTTAAGTCATTCTTCTAGCACTGGTAACTCTTTGCTTGATATTTTATTTAAGCGTTTTAAGAAACTAGGAAGGTGTGGTGGTAGAGGGGGGTGGTGGTGGTGGTGGTGGTGGCGGTAGAGGGTGGCGGCGGTGGTAGAGAGTGGTGGTGGTGGTGAAGTGAAATAAAATATCAAACTCAAATTGCAAATTTAGTCCTTTAATCAACAGTAGCAATGAAATGACGATAATGCCCTCGATGACATGGCACTTAACGGGAAAATTAACGGAAAAAGGGCTCTCAGTGGCGATTTTGCGAAAATGTGAAACGTGGGTGGCTTTTTTTCGCTACTTTTTGTCTCGGTCCCGTTTTTGCAATTTTGTGGAACGTGAAGGACCATTTTTGCAATCTACCCTTTATAAATAAAAACACAAACAATAAGAAACATATACACAAACATTGTACATATTTTCCAAACACAAACACAAAAATAAATCTGAGAAACAGAAACATAGATTCAAGACAGTAAAACCAATTTCCCAATGATTAAACACCACATTTTTATTAAAATTCCTCTTAACAGTTTTCCTAAAAGAAGTTAAACTAATCTTGGAACCTTTCCATCTAATCTCCACCACAACACCACCTGTGTGCGCATGCACACGATCACAACTACCATATTCCATTCTCACAACAACTAATTTAACCTTGTATTTCTTTGACATTAATAACCATGGTCTCCATTTTATCACATTAATAACCAAAGAAGAATATAGCAACCCATTTATTATCGCTTAAGTTTAGGTGTCGAGTTCGAGTCATATTTTGTTTAGAAAAAGATCCATTTTTGGTGGTGGTGGCTCTCGGTGGTGGTGGCAGGGGGCGGTGTTGGCGTGTGGTGGTGATGGGTGGCGTGTGGTAGCGAGTGGGTGGTACGAGGGAACCCGGGATAACCCGATCTACGTTTTGATGTAAGAAAAATATTTTTAGCCGGAAAATTATTCCAGTGGCCGGAATCTCGCTGGAGAAGACGACCGGAGGGGGGGTTGCTGGCGGTGTAGAGAGAGAAAGGAGAGGCGAGTGTGTGTGTTTTTTATGAGAGAGAGAGAGATGAGAGAAATGATAAAATAAAAGATTGTTAGTGTTTTATGTATTTATTTTTATGTGATTTTGAAAAGTTTGGGGGACAAAAATGAAGCAAGCAACAAGGACCAAAAATGTATTTAATAATTTTCTTTACAAAAAGACAAAAAAATCAAGTCGCCCAAAATAATATATACTACAATGCACCATGAAGGTACATGGTGGGGACACCACTAGGGACAAG